>NQII01000045.1:646913-665804 GCA_002778355.1 Clitarchus hookeri
AAACTGTCGACGCCTACACAGTAAGAATCTTCTGTAAGTTTTACGAAGACTTCTTTTTGAACAAGTTGCCAAAGATTTTCTTGTAGCTCTACAAATGAAATATTGTATATTTGGTACATATTACTGTAGAAAACACAAACAATTATTTATGTAACTAAATGCTTATACAGCCTACCCTCGGTTTCATCAAACTTTTCTAATCGAACGTTTGAAATATCACCTCATATATCGCGTGTCTGGTTGTTTCCTAAATATGCAATGTATCACAAGCGTTCTATACTTGCTTTGACATAGAAATTCCTTTCTCTTGGTTGAATTGAACTTCTACTTATATCTTATTTACCAATTATTATATTTGATGTGTAATTTATATGATTAAAAATGGGGAGAAAATTGGTGTGTTGGTAATAACTAGTAAGAAATAGTTCTTATGCAAAATTTTATCATACTGAGTGCACATGAATGCGGTGCGTTGCCCCTTTGGTGTAATTTTCTAGACTTGGTTAAGCTGTTTTTGCGTAAGGCGGAGGAATATCATTGAAAGTATAACTTCAGCAGGGCTTCAGAAAAGTTGGAAGTAACTGTGAATGTACTATAACAATTTTCAAGTCTACAAAACTTACTTGTTAGAATTCAGCATTAATTTTTTCACGTCCCACACTAAGGTTTCTTGAAATTTACTCTGATTTATTTGCAGAGTTACAAAAATACCTCTTGCAAAGAATTCCTCAAACAAATACAAACAAACAGTGCAGTGATATTGTTCCCTGTACGGCGAGGAGTGACCGTTGTGTTGGCCGGGCCGCCCGACCTCTGCGGTCGACACGGGAGTTAGGTGTCGGAGAAGTTCCGAGCATCGGCCGTCGGTCCGGCGTTAACGTCAGTTTGTCTCGCGCGCTCGTCCGCGTGTTTCGGCGACGTGCGAACACGTGGTTTCGCGGCCCCACCGCGGCTACGAGTCTTCTACCTCGCAGGCGAAAATCACGTGGCAGAAGGGTTTTCCCCCATTCTCTCTGAACACGTCGTACGCTGTTTCGAAAAAAATTAGAAGCGGAACAAAATTTTCGCATCGAACATGACGGAGCAAAATATACCCGGTGTTGATCTAAGTAAACATTTGCTGTTTTTTTTATAGTTGATAAACTCGCAGTTTTGAGACGTGAAGTGTTTTTCCTTATTTACAAACACGCGAAGGAAATTTTTTTCAAGTTCGATATTTCGTCATAATTAAATCGCGGTGGAAGTAAAATTTTTTACAAAATTGATATTTTTTTCCTAAATACGTTTTTTGACCATATACCCGTCAGTTTACAATAAAAGGACTGCGGTATTCTCCACAGTGATTGTCAGAAATAACCTTACCAGTTTATAACTTATGTTTAAAGGGTGAAAGTTCTCGACTCCTGCCTTTATAAAAAAAATTACACTGTTCGTATTCGAAGCTTGCAGCCCTGCATAAACATAACAGGAGTTAATGTGTAATATTTCAGCATTATTAATTGTTGATTTGTTTGTAACCAGTGTAACGTTGTATCTATTTAAGTGTGCTATTTTATACTACAATACTTGAATAACACCCAAGACAAATATGAATGATAATTTCCTGCAAATCTAGAGAGAAAATCAAGTTGATTGTATTGTAAGGGTTTTATACTTCAGACAATATCTATTACAATGTATCCTACAGTGAAATGGAAACAAAATATAATAAAAATCACAACTTATCTACTGAGGCCAAAAATATAGGTTAATTTGAAACATACGCTTAAATATATACATGATGAAATTAAGCTCGGCCCGCAGACTTCGGCAACAGGTTAAACACTGAAGGAAATGTGTTGAAAACGTATACCAGAATATTTGCCAATAGAGTGACTTATATGAGAGGTACACGCCACTGAATTTGATCCTAAATAGCTATTTTATTTTTGATATTAGAGAAAGTAAGATAGAACACAAATCTTCAAATAATACGTAACTACACAAATATCTGTGATCATCTCGAAGAACTTCCATTGTAATCCAATTTATTTACACAAATAAACGGTTTTGTTACGCGAAACCGTCATAGAATTTCCTGTTAACTTTCGTGGAAAAAAAAATTCACGTTTATGATCTATTAGTGCTTTACTTTCAAAACAAAGCTTTGCAATGCCTTGAAGGGGGGCAAAACGCACAACACTCGGCAACGTAAAGTTGCGGCAATGAAGGCGCAACGGGTCACAAATCCCTTGGAAGGACATCGCTGTGAAAGAGTTGCTGAGAAGTGTTTCAATTTACAACAATTCTGAAACAAATGGCGGTGGAACTCCGCCGTTTTCACGCACGGAGACTCGTGACTTCGGTTGTCGTCAAGCTCTAACACTGAAGGAAAAAAAGAATTGATCATAAAAATAATTAAGTGGAAATGTACTATCCCCAAAATTTTTTAAATTATTGACGACGTAAGGTATCTACACGCTGTTCACGGTTAATCGAGTACTTTTTAAATCAGTCTTTGAAGAATGTCACTGCCCGTACCTGCGCATATTTTAGCGGGCGTTAACAGCCATGAGCTCAGTAAAGTTGGTAGTGATGGAGAGGAAGTAGTTCCGTATGTTAACGGAGAATTAAAAGTGTTAGGAAAACGTTTGTGAATACCGAAATTATATATTTGATTTGTGTGGGAATATTTAGCTAACGGTGGCGACATTAAGGTTAAAAGAAAGTATTGCAACTTGCGGAGAGCAATATCAACCAGTGCGCGATCTATAGCACGCAACCTCAGGGCTTTCTTCCTATAGTCTATTAGCGGTTTCTTCACACTTTTTGAATCAAACATTTGAAAAATCACCCCACGGATGTTGTGTTTAGTTATTTATTAAATATGCCATGTATCACAAGCGTTTTGTACCTCTGTTAACCTGAAAGTATCGTATATTTCGTTAAACTGAAGTTTTACTTTTATTTAATTTATAAGTTTTAACAATTTATTGTGTAATAAACAGTGAGAAAATACGTGTGTTGGTAGCGCCTAGTAAGAAATAGTTCTCATGCAAAATATCCTTACAACTAAGTGCGCACGAATTCGGTGCGTCGTCCTTTAGTGTAATTTCATAGACTTAGTTACGCTTTGTTTGCACGAGGCGGAGGAATATCTTGGAAGTAGAAGTTTAGCAGGGCTTCGGAAAATTGTGAAGTAATCGTGAATGGATTATAGTGCTCCCTTGTGAGAGTATTGTTTGGATATTTACAGCCATTTGTATGAAGGAACAGCACGTCACGGGACCTCAGTATAGGGCAACTCGCTGAGTGGTTTCTTCAACACCACCAAATTAGGGCCAGTGGTTTTTTTGCGTGTATATCTGAGCACACGGCAGACTTCGATGTATATATACATATACCCCTCAGCTATTGTCGTACCGCCTTCGGCTGCTGGTGTCGTTTCTGCATTTGACCAAGCCACACAGGAACCTGTAACTCCCGACGCTGAACCCTTGTGATTCGTGCGCGAACGGTTAACGCTGAACCGAACAGGTTTTTTTTTTCAGCCAATCAAAAAAGCTGGGCGACCCCACAGTGCTTTGAACTGTATCTTGCCTCAAAATATTCTCGCTAAATATCACTGTCCCTAAGCGTAATACATCGCGATTTCGACAAAGAATAACTGACGATTACTTAGCAAGCAGTCGGGTAGCAAACATCCTTGCTAACTTACCAGCACCGCACGTTTGTCGTCTGTTTGCGACATCGGTTCAGAGTAGATGTGCGGGCGGGGGATCATCAACCACGTTTAGAAAAATTTCACTTCTCCTACTTGTATTTCAACAGACACACTGCCCGGCAAGAGGCTAGAAAAAGATGGTAGTGACAGTGGAGAAGTATTTCCAAGTAGTAACGTTGAAATAAATGTTAGGTTAACATTTGCGAATACAGTATTGATATTTTTTTGGGGGCCGCGGTGATGTAGTGGTTATACTGCTCTCTTCCCACCTTGGCGAACCGGGTTCGATTCCCGGTGGGGTCGCTTCCGGGTTTCCGCGTGCAGGTATCGTGCCGGACGATGCCCACTGGTCGGCGGGTTTTCTCTGGGGCCTCCCGTTTCCCCCGCTCTTGTGCATTCCGGTGCTGCTCGATACTCACCTCGTTTCACCTTCATCGGCTCTCAAGACCTCGGATTTTACGAGACGCCCAAACATCCCCACTCTCCACGGCAATGATTTATTTTGGTTCATGCCTTTTTAATGGATGCAAGTGTTAGAATGAGCAAGTACGTTAAATGTTTTCTTTTCTAATACTTTCCCCGTTTCACTTTACCGACGTGTGAATATACTGATCAGGTCCATGGGTATGATAATTTTACAAACGTTGGAAGAATACACAATGTGCGTTCAAGTATGATCTTAAGCAGAGTTTTTAACAGTTCTCAGTTCGCCGTGAACAGCCTTCACCATCCACATCATCAGTTACGTAGAAACTGTTTTCCTACGTGACCGCAACATCGGAAATTCAAACGCACACCAGCGGGCGGAAGTGGCTCCAACACAGCGGTTCCGCAACCCATATTTCCCGTACCTTGTGAGATAACCTGAATTACGTATTTACTGCAAAGCTGAGAGTCCCATTGGTTGCTCGCCAAAATCCACCGACCTAGATCTCTTCGATTTTTTCGTGAAGGTAAATGTGAGACTTGGTGTACGAAAACACTATGGTTTCTGAAGGAAATCTCCTCTTGCAGATATTCTCAGACGCTGATATAATAAAAAATAAATACGTAATTTTTTTAACATGTACGCGTTGCTTTGAAAAAAAGTGTGGCATATGTGAGCCGTACCACAGTTTCTTTGTAAGTGTGTTACTCTCGCTAAGTAATAAAATATCGTGGACGCTATTTTCATACGCTCACTTGAATTGCGCCACCATAAATCATTGCACGTGTAAAGGTCCTAACGAGAATTCAAGAAATTAGCAAATTTTAATTTTACATCAACTACAAGGAAATACTTTTCTGAAATTAAATTCAATAACGGTGCATAACTGTGGGCTATTAGAGCTCATAAAAAGCACCGAATATTCAATTAACGAATTCATAATCAAAACATATTTTGGGTCTAATCATTAAAATCGTGATTACAGATCAATTAAAGTCGTAAATACGCGTCAAGTCGAAATTGTACATCTAATTACATGCGTGATAAACAATAGTTATAAAATTTCTCCCGCAATGTAAGTTAGACATATAAACTGCCTAAAATTAAACCTCAAGAGAATGGAATACGAATAAACAATTATAAAAAATATGAGGAGTTAGTATATAAAAAAGGAGATCTCTGAAGTAAGCCAAATATAAACATCGCGCATTTTACTTTTAAACAAGGAATTAACATACATATATCGATACATCCATACATACATGAATACATACATGCATGCATACATGCATGTTAATAGAAAACCTGAATGCCTACAAATTACTAGCACAGTTTTCTTGTGTATATCTATTTGTAAAAAAATGTTTTGACGTATGACTATATTATTTTTTAAAAATTATGAAGTTAAAATGTAACAGAACTTTTAAAATGAATTAACTCACGAGCAAAAAAAAAAAAAAAAAACAATTTTGACTCCTAGGGAGTAATTCAAACCAACGTTGGAGATCAAATGGCTAGACAAATTTAGCCCATATTCATCTAAGTCATGGCATTATTCACTAGCAAATGGACATAATAAAAAATCACTTACGATAGTTTAAAATAGTTACACCAACAATAATTTCAAAAGTTTACTATGGATACACGTCTTAATTTCACAACGTTCGTGTTCTCAGACACGAGAATCATACATTTAATTTTATAAAAGAAATTAGCAGATGTTGGTAGCTTTTATTTATTATTTCACAGCGCTTGTGGAGAATCTTACTGTAATGAACTTCTACAGTCTCAAGCCAGATAAGAAGTACTCAAGTGTGCAAACATTTATAAATGATACTAACGTAGGTTATTCTGACTTACGCAGTTCCAAGCCGAGTCCCAAATTTATTCAAATGGAAACCTATAGGCAGAAGCCTTAAAAAGAGTAGCATCTTCTGCAACTGGCTTTTTCAAAACGAATTTTTTCTTAAACATTGTCTAATACCGTCTTGAGATGAAAAATCTTACGAAAGGTGCAAAAAGCGTTTTTCCACATATAAACACTTATATTAATACATTCATTAGATATGAAGGTTGTGTTCAGCTCACACTATAAGAAAGAAACAAAATGAGTTGTAATGAATCTGTTTGAACGAATGAAATGCATATTAATTTAATTACGGACGCCGATAAAACTTTCTAATAGCTAAAATAAAGACTTAACAGAGGAAAAAACGTAATTGGGAATACGTTCTTTAAAAATGATTAAGAATCATGCAGATAATATTACCTCGCTGGTCACAAGTTCCAAACATCCCTAGAGGGGCTTGTCGGGAAAATAGAAGTAAACGACCATCACATGACTGAAACTCCAGAATAAGTTTTCCGCACACGAGGGCGCCTGCTCATGAAGGCGAGAAATGCGCATGCGTCGTTGGATAACTCTACTGGGGTGGTAGAGACGAAGAAGGAAACCAAACAAAGCCCCACCAAAACTGGCAGGCTAGCGATTTTTTTTTATTATATCATACACTGAAGAGCCAAAAAAACTGGCATAGGCGTGCATATGCAAATAACAGTGATATGGAACCAATCTGAGTAACGCGATGCGGTCGGCAGCTAGATCGGTTACTGCTGCTACAATGGCAGGTTATCAAGATTTAAGTGAGTTTGAACTGGTGTTATAGTCGGCGCACGAGAGATGGGACTTACTATCTCCGAGGTAGCGATAACATTTCGATGTTCGCGTACGACCATTTCACGAGTGTACCGTGAATATCCGGAATCCCGTAAAACATCACATCTTCGACATCGCTGCGGCCGGAAAATATCGTGAAAGAACGGGACAAATGACGACTGACGAGAATCATTAAATGTGACAGACGTGCAACCCTTTATGAAATTGGTGCAGATTGGATTTGTGGACTGCCCTGCAGGATTCATGGTGTGAATTGCCTCCTGCATACCTTCAGACGTTAGTCGAGTCCATTCCACGTCGTCTTGCGGCACTTCTGCGTGCTCGGGGGGCCCTACACGATATTAGGCAGGTGTACCAGTTTTTTTGTGGCTCTTCAGTGTAGTTTATGGTCTGCTTGACACTAAAACGGCGCATGTTCACACGCGCCTAAGCACAGCGTGAAATACTCATCGCTGAGCTCTTGACGTCCGCATGTATTGCAATGCTGGTACTGGAGGTGTTGCTTATCTGCCAGGCTTAACGCCTCCCTTAAATTTTTGTGTGCTGCACTCTTGCGAATGGCGTGGCCTTTATTTGCTATTTGTGATATACATATTTATACTGTCGTAATTACCAATAATTTGTTGTGAATAAAACACTTCTCGCAATAATTAATGTGGCAACCTCTATTAATTAACGTAAGCGGTTTTACGACAAATGTAACTCGTCCGGCATTAATGTTTCTTCACTGGAGAAAAAGAAATAGAAGCATATAATGTAGTCATTCACCTAGCAGTAATTGTAAAGAAAAATTTATACTCTTTCTTTTGAATTGTTGATTTGCCGAAATTCCTGTACAAGTGATATCGCAACAGCTATTCAAAATATAACATTGTTTAGATCATAAAACGATTTTCCGTCTTAATGCAGAAATGCGTATGGTAGGCCCTATATTTATAACTACGCCTGAAATAAGTATCACCAGTTTTCGGTTGGATAGTAGCCTGTGTAAAAAAAACTTTATAGCGTGTTCTACCTATTACACCAAATTACATTACTCCAATTGAATTATACGTAACGGAAATACGAGTCTTCTCAGCTTGAATATCAGCCTTGTGGTTACTCAGAAATTCAACGGATGCATTTACGAATTTGAGTTTTCATAAGGGCCTGGTAATAAGTTGACATTTTTTGAGGTACTATAAAAGGAGAAGTTATCAATATGCAAACTCATACTGCATGTGTTAAATGCATATGATTTTGTTGACATATTATGTGAAGTGTTGCATACACACATAAAGGCACGCATACATACCAATACGCCACTTTTTTAGTATCGGGTATTTCTCTGGCATTCAAATTTTGTTAGCTGGCCTTTAATATACAGTGGAAGCCAATTAAAAAACTTACGGTCTAAAATAACATTCACTTAAAAACACCCCTATAACAATAGTAACATGTGAAGGTAAAATATGATCATTCTATGCTCGTATTCTTTGTTTATCACATAAGAAAACATCTTGTGCGCCACATATTCTCATTATTTCCACGTTAGGAATACTTTACTTGATGGTGTATCCTGTAACGCTCCAGAGTACACTTATCTGTATAATATATTGTAGAAACTCAATACTTGTTGGTGCTTTTGTTTGTGGTCTACGAGGCCGAGACCTCGAGAACGAACTCTTTTGTTCAAAAGTAATGGGTCGCTCGTGTTCAGTTGAGACGAGAGTCTGGAGGAGGAAGGCAGACGTGTCATCTACCCGGTCTACCTACGAGGATGGAGTCCAACCCCGCAGACCAAGCATCACCTGGGAGGCAGCCACGCTAGAGCGAGCTAAGTACACACCTGCTCTGGTTCAGTTCTGTCTATCGCATTCCTTTTCCTCCTGGTATTTCCCTATACATTATATTCACCCAGGCAGCGTGGATGAAAATAACAAAAAAAGTGTTAATTTGCACGAGAGCTTCGGCTAAGGGTTGTCTCACTCGTGTGTCTACATTTTTAAGCAAATTGGAAAGGGATGCAGATGTGCATGCGATTAAAGTACGATCAAAGGAGCTTCCTGCTATCCGGAATAAGTACAAGTCAGCTCAAGAAGAACAAGAGTTTAGTGAAGGGATTGAGGTGCATGTTGAAGACAGGGAATCCTTCGAAACCCTTTATTACGATGTGAAGACAAGAATGATGATCTTGATTAGTGACTCTCACGACACTTCACATGATAGTGCGCTGTGTAAACATGGTTATTCGCTTGGGAGTAAGAAAGAAGTGAAGCTGCCAACCATTACACTTCCTAGTTTTTGAGGAGAAGTAACGCAGTTACTGTCACTTCTATGGCACATTCAGTAGCTTAATAGAAAACAATGATAGTCTTGAAAACATCCAGAAATTCCATTACCTATTCAGTTCGCTCACTTCGGATGCCCACAAGGTAATTGAACTGCCAGTGGAGATATATATCCTCAAGAGAGAGCCCTGCTGATATAATTTCGCGAGGAGCCTGCCCAGATCAGCTTTTTGAAAACACCTTGCGGTGGCATGGTCCATCATGGCTTTCAGGGTCCTTCATACCATGGCCTAGAAGTACACAGTCTCTCATTTAAGATGTACCTGAATAATGTAAACTTAAAATCAGCCTCACAAGGACCAAGCCAGATCATTTCACTAAGAGATTTTCCAAGCTAACTAGGCTCCAAATAGTGATAGCACATTGTCTAAGGTTCTCACATTACTGTAAGTTACCCCATGCAATGCGGAAGACTGGTTCACTGGAACTAGAAGAACTAGATAAATCATCACACACAGGCATCAGATTACCTCAGTCGCAAGAATATCCAAGGGAAATTCATGCCCTAAGCAATGACCAGCAAATATATAGCAAGAGGAAACCCAAGAGCCTTAATCCATTTTTGTGCAAGGCCAACCTGCTGCGCATTGGGGACTGGCCCCAGAACTCCAAGCTTCCTTTTGATTAGAAATATAAAGTAATTCTGCCTCCGAGACATCACCTGACACAGTTGGTCATCGAAAGGGAACATCTGTGGCTGCTCCATGCTAATTCTTAGCTGTCATTTTCATCATTAAGACAAACATTTTGGATTGTAAATGGAAGAACTTCCATTCGAAGCATCCTTCATCACTGTATTGTTTGTAAAAAAAAAACTGAATTCAGAAACATCACAAAAACTTATGGATCAGTTGCTTCACACTCGAGTAGATTCAGTAAGACCCTTTCTTGACTGTGGAGTGGATTATACTGGACCCATCTACATAAAATATGGGACACATAAGAACAAGATCTGTGTAGGCTGTTGTTGCTAGAGCGAAGATAGAACGCAGGTTTTGTTATAATGTAGGCTGCTTAATTCATAGAAAAATTGTGCTTGGATGTTCGTTTCGAAAGTATACGTTCAATACCTGTTGGAAGCCGTGTACCTAGGCCTACCATATACGGTAGTAGAATTGTGACGGTCACCAACTTAACATTTTGTATCCTAAAGGAGGTACAAAAGTAGTTATTGTATTTATGAGTAGTGGATATCTCTAAATATATCGTAATGAAATGGTAAGGTTATGGTGCAAAACGGCTTTAAGCTAACGTAAGAATCCGACAAAATTGTGAAAATATGTGCTATTTTCTCAAATTGCACCGTGTAAAATGTGGTGACTGGTAACACCGGAGTTGAGTAGACAAGTGAAAACTGGAAAGAAAATAAACGGGTCACTTTTTATTACGGTCAACCGTTTGGTTTCAGCCCCCTCCCCCTATGAAATATCTTTAATTATCGTGCGTGGGNCGCCCCATGAAATATCTTTAATTATCGTGCGTGGGGCAACGCACCAGCTACACATTAATGTCGTGATAAAGGCAGTAAATGTGAACGGCAAAGTACCGCATGTGATACATTGTGCAACAAAAGTATGCACACGAATACACACCACTCTACAGTACACGCATAAGAGCCGAACTAGTGGTTCACAGCACTTTGTTAGATCCGATATTGAAAGTGCCCGCTGTCCATTCGGTGGCATGCAGCATCCCCACGCAAGTGGTATGAACGTCAGTGCNGATCCGATATTGAAAGTGCCCGCTGTCCATTCGGTGGCATGCAGCATCCCCACGCAAGTGGTATGAACGTCAGTGCCCAACAGTTTCCTTGTGTAGCGGTAGAGCACACACGATCACGCGCTAGATTCGTAGGGCCGCTGCGACCAAACGGTTGGCCATAATAAAAATTGAACCGTGTATTTTGTTCTCAGTTTTCACTTCTCTGCCCAACTCCCGTGTTATAATCAGTCAACTTAATACACTTTGTATATTATTAAGAGTAATGCTCTTAGCATACCGCCTTGACCTACTGACCCCCTGTCAATAACTCATGNGATCCGATATTGAAAGTGCCCGCTGTCCATTCGGTGGCATGCAGCATCCCCACGCAAGTGGTATGAACGTCAGTGTCCAACAGCTTCCTTGTGTAGCGGTAGAGCACACACGATCACGCGCTAGGTAGGGCCGCTGCGACCAAACGGTTGGCCATAATAAAAATTGAACCGTGTATTTTGTTCTCAGTTTTCACTTCTCTGCCCAACTCCCGTGTTATAATCAGTCAACTTATTNAGATTCGTAGGGCCGCTGCGACCAAACGGTTGGCCATAATAAAAATTGAACCGTGTATTTTGTTCTCAGTTTTCACTTCTCTGCCCAACTCCCGTGTTATAATCAGTCAACTTAATACACTTTGTATATTATTAAGAGTAATGCTCTTAGCATACCGCCTTGACCTACTGACCCCCTGTCAATAACTCATGCATGGTATTTTGAGGGTCCGGGGATAATCTCAGTTTGAAAATGGCTTACGTGGAGTACAGGTGGAACACTGAGTAATTAATGTGTTAGTAACAAAAGTCATGCAATCCCAGAAAAACTGCCTTTGTAGTCAAATTATTCTAATTAAGACAACTGAGGTAACTGCACTTATTTCCTATTAAATCTCTCGGTGAAGGCGGGTAATGAATTTTTCCAAACACGAATTATTAATAAACCGACTAAAACTAACGCAAAATTTGAACATTACTCATAAACCTAAACTCCATTGTTTTCGAGGAATTCACGCTCAAATTTTGCAACGGAGGAGGGAAACACCTGGCAATCTGGCGCTCATTACACTCAAGTTGAAACTGTGTAGCGTCGCAGGGGACACATTTAATACGAGACCACAGGAATCCGTACCTGCGCTGCAAAATGAATTACGAGCGAATAGATGCAACGATATTCTAGACTCCGTTTGTAAAGTTTGATACTTTGTCTCAATGCACACCTTTCGTATGTAGTTCACTTTGCTTGTCCAGTCACCATGAAACACGCATAAAATGTGCCCCTTGTCAAGCTGCAAAATACCTAATTAAGCCCTACGTGCGAGCCATTCGGTTTCTTGATAAAAATTGTAGAGCTGATTCCATGAAAACAGTTCAGTTAAAGGTAAAATAATTTGTGTTTAATTACATTGAAATGTTAATAAATTACCTGATGTTAAAATACTAATTTTATTTCCATGGGCAAAATTTAATAAAAAATAAAAAAGGGTAGCCATAATTAATTACATGGCATAGTGTAATGGCAGCAAGTTTTAGTTTATGGAATAAGNTTTCTTGATAAAAATTGTAGAGCTGATTCCATGAAAACAGTTCAGTTAAAGGTAAAATAATTTGTGTTTAATTACGTTGAAATGTTAATAAATTACCTGATGTTAAAATACTAATTTTATTTCCATGGGCAAAATTTAACAAAAAATAAAAAAGGGTAGCCATAATTAATTACATGGCATAGTGTGATGGCAGCAAGTTTTAGTTTATGGAATAAGNAAAAAATAAAAAAGGGTAGCCATAATTAATTACATGGCATAGTGTGATGGCAGCAAGTTTTAGTTTATGGAATAAGAAACTGAATTGAAATGTCAAGGGGAAAAAATAAATTCAGTAGGAACACCAGGGATGAGATCAACTAACGAACTGTGGAAGGATTAAACGAAAAGATACAACGTTGAGGTAAATGTCAAAGGAATTAATCAGTGCAGCTGCAGGAACGGTTATACAGTGATTCCGAACTATCTACAGTAGTCGACGCTGCAAAAGATAATGAATGACTGTATATATTTTAAATGCAGAAGCACCTTATATAAATTTTTCTTTAGAAAAATGTAGGTTTTTATGGTGAGAATAGTCTAACGCCAATGAACATGAAAAATGACATAACTTTGTTTTCACACAAATCCGTGTGTGAATAGCTGATAGAAAACACTTTCGGTTCCGAGAAATGTTCAAGGGCTCAGTGAAAGAGACTCTATATATACACACACACTGGAGAGCCAAAAAAACTGGTATAGGCGTGCGTATGCAAATAACAGAGGTATGGAACCAATCAGAGTAACGCGATGCGGTCGGCAGCGCCTATATAAGGCAACAAGCGTCTGGAAAAGTTTCTAGATCGGTTACTGCTGCTACAATGGCAGGTTATCAAGATTTAAGTGAGTTTGAACGTGGTGTTATAGTCGGCGCACGAGAGATGGGACATAGCATCTCCGAGGTAGCGATACAATTTGGATTTTAGCGTACGACCATTTCACAAGTGTACTGTGAATATCGGGTATCCGGTAAAACATCAAATCTTCGACATCGCTGCGGCCGGAAAAATATGGTGAACGAACGGGACAAACGACGACTGACGAGAATCATTAAACGTGACAGACGTGCAACCCTTTCTCAAATTGGCGCAGATTTCAATGCTGGGGCATCAACAAGTGCCAGCGTGCGAACTATTCAACGGACCATCATTGATATGAGCTTTCGGAGCCGAGGGCCCACTCGTGTACCGTTGTTGACTGCACGACACAAAGCTTTACGCCTCGCCTGGGCCCATCAACACCACTACTGGACTGTTGATGACGGGAAACTTGTAGCCTGGTCTGACGAGTCTCGTTTCTAATTGTGTCGGGTGGATGGACGTGTACGGATATGGAGACATCCTCATGAATCCATGAACCCTACATGTCAACAGGGGACAGGTCAAACTGGTGGAGGCTCTGTCATGGTATGGGGCGTGTGCAGTTGGCGTGAAATAGGACCCCTGATACGTCTAGATACGACTCTGACAGGTGATAGATACGTAAGCATCCTGTCCGATCACCTGCACCCATTCATGTCCATTGTGTATTCCGACGGACGTGGACAGTTGCAGCAGGACAATGCGAAACACCACAACTCGCGAGTTGCTACAGAGTGGCTCCAGGAACACTCTTGTGACTTTAGACACTTTCATTGGCCACCTAAACCACCAGACATGAACATTATTGAGCATATCTGGGATGCCTTGCAACGTGCTGTTCAGAAGAGATCTCCACCGCCTCGCACTCCTATGGATTTGTGGACTGCCCTGCAGGATTCATGGTGTGAATTGCCTCCTGCATACCTTCAGACATTAGTCGAGTTCATACCACGTCGTCTTGCGGCACTTCTGCGTGCTGGCGGGGGCCCTACACGATTTTAGGCTGGTGAACCAGTTTTTTTTTGGCTCTTCAGTGTGTGTGTGTGTGTGTATGTGTGTGTATCAATAAAACTGCGTTTCGCACCCCTAGTATAATNGGTGAACCAGTTTTTTTTGGCTCTTCAGTGTGTGTGTGTGTGTATGTGTGTGTATCAATAAAACTGCGTTTCGCACCCCTAGTATAATAATTTTGTAAGGAGAATACAACAGTTGCTACAGAAATGCATAAAAAGAGTATTAAGTTAATAAGTAATAGCATATAAAGGCAAATAACGGCTAATTATAAACGAAACGTATACAATATTAGTTTGTTTTCAAAGTGTGATTTTTACACAATTTTACTGGTGTTGGGGTTTCTAAAATGGTCTTGGGTCGTATGCAATTATTTTTAACTCTTTCTGAAAGAAACGAAATTAACGTACGTGTCTATGGGCAAGCCTTTGCGACGGCTTGCCATCAAATAATCTACAATAATCTATATTCATCCATGTTTCAATATGAGTTATTGCGCCTTTTTTAGCGTGAAATGTATTGTCCTTGTCTGTCGACACTCGAGCGTGGAAGTTTTTGAAGATAATGCGAGGCTCAGCAATGTCACCAGATTATCCACATTTCTACCTAAGGCTTCTGCAGATACGGGAACATCATGCTTACATGGAGTATGTTGACAACTTAATTATTTCCAAACACGGAAAAGTAGTTTTACTTTGTTTTTCTGTAGATATTCTTTTTACACACTTCAGGAGTTTTCGTTGATAAACTACAGACGTAGTTAAGTGTCATACATGATATTACATTGTTGTTTTCTGACGACCAGATAGGAATCGAAAGATCAGAAGAAGTACAGAAATCAATAGATACACTAAATCAAGTGTCTAAAGAATTTAATATGAATATTTCAACATATAAACCCAAATTTATGGCATTCTAGGAAACAAACCCAATAGGAACTAAAATAGTAATATATAATAAAGTAATTCAAAAAGTAGCAGAATTTACATTTTTAGGGTATGAAATCACATTTAAGATAGATAAATATGCGTAGAAAATACCTAATTAATTTACAGTATTTATAGGAACGATGTGCCGAACACTGAAACACAAAATTAGGAAAGAAAAGTTGCTTAAGCTATATAAAGTAGTAGCCTTACGAATGCTCCTATACGGAAGCGAAAATTGGACATAAACAGCAAAGCAAATACCCCAACAAATAGCAATCAGAAATGAGATTCTAACGCTATGTTGCCGGATACACGTTATCAGACTATCAAGGAAGCACAGAAATCAGGAAAGAAAAGTTCAGAGCGTAACACATATCATAACGCAATACAGAAATAATTGGTATGCACATGTACAACGTGTGTGAGGCCCAAGAATACTTAGAGCAGCATTACAATACCAACCAACGGGACAAAGAAGACAAGGCCGTCCTTAGAAACGATGGCGAGAACAGATATAAGGAGCCGGAACAGGCCAGTAGGCCTAACCCTTGAAGTCGATGATGATGATGACCACAGACGTTCGACTTTCGAGTGACTTCTTTTCCAAGTGCCTTGCTTCTTTTAGAAATAGTGGCCATCAAACAAAAAAAAAAATGCGTATTATAGATAGGAAGTTGAGGCCTTCATTTCACTGGGATTACATCGTGAGAAATCACTGCGCTTAATTACGTAGGAGTTGTGGAATTTTTTCTGGACCTCACGGGGAAGAAAGTCAGACTTGTATAGGCTGTGCACAGTTAACTCAGCCTTGTTTCAAAAGCCCTGCTTAAGATCTATTTTCTCCTTATTTCTCATCCTTCTACCGTATGCGAAATAAAAATTGCCATGAGCCGTCTCACTTTATTCCTGCCTCTTAAAAGCGGAACAGTGGAATTGTTTGGAAAGTAAGCGTTAGCCACTAACATGCAGATTCGTTCTTTAGTTCATTAGTAGTTCGTTCGACCTTTTATGAAGCCCTGCTCAAGTTCTACTTCCAGGATATTCCTCCGCTTCATGCTAAAAAAGCTTAACCGATTCACGAAAATTACACCAAAAGGACAACGCACCGCATTCGTGCGCACTCAGTGTAATAATATTTTGCGTAAGAACTATTTCTTATTAGGCATGCTAGCAGACCTATTTCCTCACTGTTTTTATATATATTTGTTATAAATGAAATATTATAATCTGTTGATAAATGTAAATAAAATATCAGTTTAACAAAGATAAGGTACTTTTGTTCTTTTATGTTAAGACAAGAATGAAACGCTTGTGATACATAACATAATTACGAAACAACCAAGGATGTCATATATGGCGTAATTTTTCACGGGTTTGATTGAAAAAAGTGAGAGGAAACCGCGAAAATAGACTATAATATGTGTACAAAAGAAGAACCATTGACTTCAATAGTCATACATTCAAAAACTACACTCTCAATAAAACGTAAAGTTTTAGAACCATTCTTATTAATTCGCTATCATCTTAAGAGCCCACTTCACCAACCATATTGAATTATATATTTATTTATTTCCAATGAAAATTTAGGGGTATTTATTGAAATATGTGACAATAAAAGCTTAACCATTTAAATTACTCTTCATTATGGACGTAATATATGAAATATTAATGCATATTCATGCAACAATCAACTTAATAAAACATTTTATATATTAATTTATTCTCCCCTTCAGACGACAACCAGGGAACACGTATTAACAATCGGGTACAAAACATTTTCGGAAACGATAATGACTCTTCTGCTATAACACTCAACCGAATAATTTCAGTGTAAGTGATGATACTGCTTCTTAACAGAGATCCTACATGCCAGTGGGTTCTGGATAACATATATGTAGTTATATGAAGTGGTTAACTTTTGTTTTTATCAAAGGTTGAGTTAAAGAAATGCTCTCTTTACCTTGAACAGCATTCAGACGCGAGTTGACCAATAAACTGGAATTACCTCGCTATGATAAATATGTCAAAACACTATATTTTGCGTAACTCGTATTTCGGACATGTAAATAACACTCGTGTGGACGTTTTGTTTCGTTTCCTTTGTAGCATCTTTACTCTTCCCCCATCTGTGTAATTCTTTACGCGTATTTTGTTATCATCAGTCAATATTTGGTTGTTTTCGGTGACTGCTTGTAGCTTTACGAAATGCTTTCGTGTTTCTGTCAGATTTATAGAAATAAATATCACTTGAAAGAAAAATATGCAGTCAATAAGAAATTCGTAATATAAGCAATGAGTCCTTAAGTTCACAACGAACCAGACTTGATAACGAAATACATATATGCGTGTATAAGCAATACCCCTATGGCTATGCTTACTTGAGAAAATAAGCACAATCTATTCCGAGGCTATAAAATCACAGTAAGTCCGACTTGTTCGAGCAAAGCTTTATGAAATATTACTCCAAGCTTATAGAATAAGCAAAACTTGTCCGTTGGTCTATGAATTGCAAAACAGAACTTAAGCACGATTATTTATAAGTCATACTTGTTCCAAGTATTGCTCATAAGCTAATGAATTCCAGCTCTTACTTTCTGCCGGCACACAGCAGAGCGCTGAATGGTGTATAACAAAAAATATTACACTGAAAAAAAATTCAACACAGACGTGACAGCAGAACAGTTCTGTAAACGGACTTCAGAGTAGCAGCAACCAACTTCTGTACCAGCAAAAGAATGTTCTTGAAGCTCGTTACAGCACTGTTTGTTGCGGAAACAATCCAAGAATTGATGAAGTTGCTCTGTTGAAGAAACTATCTATTATTTAGGAGGAACAGTCAACTCCGCCGTAGAAAATATATTAATAGTTGCAGATACAATCACAGGCAATGCCACAACAAACATTTCTGTTGCAGTTACTATACAAGATGTTCACAAAAATCACGGACAAACTCCGTCAAGTAATTCCTCACATAAATATAGACGAAAAGTTTATATATATGACATTTAGCCTAATTCGTTTCCTAGGGATGGTACACGCCCATACATGGAGATGAGCGACAGGTTTATCGCGGATAGCATGGGACCAACTTTACTTAGACCTCTGAAAGTACGTGTAGTGTACCAGTAAATGCGGTACCATGCACACACGCACACAGCAGGGAGGCATCGCGTTCTCCTCTAGTGTGACTGGCTACACCTGGGTGGCAACCACCATGTGTATGTTCATTTACTGGTACAACACACTTACTTTCAGAGGTCTAAGTACATTTGGTCCCTTAGGAAGCAAATTCGGTTATATGTCATGTTTATACTATTCGTCTATATTTATGTGAGGAATTACTTGGCAGAGTTTGTCTGTGATTTCCGCGAACATCCTGCATACGTTAACAATATTTAGACGGTACCTACAACCCAACCCATCTGATTGCTGTTCCAATACAGACAGTCGAGATGGATTATGGCTACAAAAATTTGGATCCTATAACCGTAAACTTTTTCTCAGTGTGTTCGCCCAGTTGCTTACTCTCAACGTGAGAATGACTGAAACAGGGCATGGCGGTGTTGCAGCAGACACAGCTCTCAGCTCGTGGTCGGCGTTATCTGCTCCTGTGGGTGCGA
>NQII01000045.1:666139-701468 GCA_002778355.1 Clitarchus hookeri
CCTCCTCCTCCTCCTCCTCCTCCTGCTGCGACCGCCCTTGAACACACCGTAAAAACGCGTTCAAAACAGCAAAGAAACGTATTTCTTCGAGTCCGTTTTCTTTACAGTAACCTAATATTACTTTTTTTTTCGCCTTCGAACGGACTGGCAATATTACCTCTATGTTTTTTGAATGATACTTCCAATGAAGGGGCAAGCGATTAAATTTAAAAAAAATTCTGTGGGCGTACCCCATTGCAGAGCTGCACATGTTTATCAAAATAATTGGAAACATATATTTTGTGGCACACAACAGTTTTGTGAGGGGTCGAGGAGCACACAGCTGCACGTCCAAGGTCAAGAAGCGAGGGAGCGATACGGGCGATACTAACACGCACCCCTAGCGCCTCATCGCTCCTATGCCAAAGGCGTGCAGTGTTTCCGTCGTGGTGCAAATTAGATCAGTGACAGTCGGACTTTATTACACACGATGCAAGCCCACAGATTAAACTACGCCTGTATGTTTGCACTTTTCTCTTGCCGCTTAAGCAAACTGCATAGGCAAGCTTTAAAAATGCTGTATTTGACCATTTAAACGAATTTTTTTTTCTGCATGAATATACTTAATATGATAAAATTTAAAACACAGAGACATAGATAATTGGGGTATTTTTTTTTTTTTACCTTTTATGGCTAAAAGTCTTATTTCCAGAACATATATTTACCGAAATACGCGAATACGCGCAAACAACGATTTCACAGAAAATGTGTCAGTGTGAACTCCTCTTAACACTGATTATTCGTGCTGAAATATTGTAATGTCATTTCGGTACATAAAATTACCAAATGCTTTACGAAAGTAAAACAAGCAAACCTGACAGCACTTTTTTTTTGTATTTTAAGGAATGGTTGCGTTGTTTTTCAATACAAATTATTTAATTATTTCTCGAGTGTCTATAAATTACACTTGCGTGATCCACTAACGAAGAGATTGGAAGTTGCAAGGTCAATAATGTATAAGCTATATAGAAAAATATATATATTTTGCGAAAATAACGTTTATAGGCTTTACACATTCCACATTTCATGCTTTCCGCCAGTTCAACGACATTTCGTTTAACTTTAAATAATAAATTTCTGTTTTTCATCATTCTTAAACATTTTTCTTTCAATTACCTATAAGTTTAGTATCAGTACACTATGTATTTTAAACTAGGTTGACCAGACGTCCCGATTTTAACAAGACTGTCTTTTTTTCTTTCATGACCTGTCCCGGTGTCCCGACAAATTTTTAACGGGACGCCAATTGTCCTGTTTTTTTCCAAACTTGCAACAAATGGCTGTTTAATTTATTACATTTAATTTTTCACATATTCCACCAATATAATATGACAGATTATTATTTTTAACAGTTTTAAATCTTAAATACGTTTCTCAAGACGAGAGAACGTATACAGATTCGGAATGTAAAAGTTATAATTTCATTCATAAAATTATTTTGACACAGTGCAGTTCCACTTAAATAATAAATAATTGCAATAATTAAATAAGTTACTATTAGTGTTATTTTATGATATAATGATGTCTCATTGTAGCAATAAGTTGCCAAATATTGAACTGAAACTGTAAGACTTAGAAGGAACGCTTTTGCTCTTTGTTATTCAAGTGTCCTGTTTTGTTCTGTTCTGTTTTTGAAGNAACTGTAAGACTTAGAAGGAACGCTTTTGCTCTTTGTTATTCAAGTGTCCTGTTTTGTTCTGTTCTGTTTTTGAAGGCAAATTTTGTAAAATGTTCTGTTTTGTAAATTTATAAACCTGGTCATCCTATTTTAAACCCCATATTGCTTGTCACTAGTTTTTTAATTGTTATCCTTTTGCAACAAACATTTCAGATGATATTAATTCTGTCGCTTGGTTATCTGAGTATAGCTTATCAGTTTCCTGATATATCTGTGATGGTGGAAGAGACAGTTATTATAAACGTCGGTTTTATAAAACCCCACTCCAAAACTACGGTACCAAGAAATATAGGCCCGAAACGTGATTAACAGCCAAAATGTTATCACAATGACGTTTTTGGAAAAGAATAAAAAAAAAAGCAAAAAATATTCCTAAGAGATAGATAATACCCGTTAAAAATAAATGCCAGATAATACTGTTCTAAACGCGTGGCTTTAAACTTCAGATGCTTTTTAATACTTATTAAAATAGGTTCTTTTAATTTTTGTACTGGTTTTACTGTACATTATACTCTTGTAACTTATAGTTAAATTTGTCCTGTAAGAGCGCATATGCTTTTATCAATGGCTTTAAAAGATATAATAAGTTTTTGTTGATAAAACACACATGTCGTTTACATATAACTTACACAGCCATGCAACATGAATTCACGATATCTGTTTCTTTTTATTTTTTCGGCTATTCCAACTCGTATATGTGTTCACTCAGTAGTGCGGGTCTTCCTGATTCGCGTGATTTCGCGCTGAGTTGCGGCTCTGAAGACAAAGCTTCGAGTCTCGTTTATGATGTGTAAACTGAATAAATAGCCAGAAACATAAATTTCACATTGCTTCTGTGATTCGTTTTATAACTCATTCACCGTAGAACATTTACTCCTTGGTTCGACTTAAACACCACACTGTGTTTTATGCAGGCTACATCTCTTCTCTTAAAATGAGAGTTACCACGGAATTCGTGACGAAGCAGGTTTTCTTAAAGTTTGCTTTTCTATTTGCTATACATTGTGTGTAACTTGTTAGTACAGTTTTCAAGATCCAGGCTTTCTGCACGCGCACACAGACAAATCGTTGTCTACTGTGTCGTCACATTTTCAATTTCGGTAGACTACTTTTCATTATACACGAGTTTATGAATTTTATATATAAATATAGGCTTATATATATTTAGTTGAACCAAAGTTTTATTGAAATAGGGATGGAAAAAAAAAAACATTGGGAAGCCCCCGATCCTCCTCCCGCAAGCAGATATATTTAGGATCAAACTCACTTCCTCCCAATTGCGATCAGCTATGCTACCGCATGACCAGAAATACTTGGTAAATAACCTACGAGATCCTTACATTCTATGTGCGTGGGCGAGAGTATGCGCGAGCGCGTGTGCGCGTTTGCTAGCCCAACAACTTGGCTGAAGCCGGCATGTTACACACTGATGGTTGCAGAATGTCTAAACGAACAGATCTATTCGTAACGAACATCTGCTGAAATTCGCAATTGCCTGTACGGGTACGTAAGTTCCAGTGAAGGATCATCGTGCATATCACTTGCTCAAAGACACGTCAGTAGTCCGGAATCTGACCTTCAATATCCCCGAATGTCGCCAAAGAAAGAAAACGAGCGGTGGCAGTCTGGGGAGCGCGACGGCCATATGTTTGGACCACTTCCGCCAACTCAGTGATCACGAAAAGTGGCGATGACGAGCTTCCAAATTGAAGTGCGCAGGGGTTTTTGTCTTGCTGCTTCCGTGTACAGTAACTCCAAACTCTCGCGTAGTATTTCAGCTTGAGATGACAGTTAGTGCTGCAAAACTTGCCAGTTAGCGTGCTCATTGAGACTAGGGTGATTCTCAGAGGACGCAGAAACAGGCGTTAATAGAAGATGTCTGTAGGAAGCGGCGTTCAGCCGTTGCACGTGGATTTCTTTCAGTTTTTCTACTTGCCGGTTACAGCTACTGTGAATACATTTGTGCTCATTAATCGAGTTGTGACGTTGTGTCACAAGCTTCCTCAGCAAACATGGGTGTTCTGGCATAACACCGGTCACCCGTTTCATCTCCATTTGTTGTGAACAGAATGCCTCCTGCAAAGTGTTCACAGCAGTGGAAAGGAGGGTAGTGTCTGTTTGGATCTAACCACGCAGAAATTAATTATGCTCCCAATGCGCTCCCTTTATTTGCACCGGAGATACAATGCTCGTCCATAATTTCAGTGGAACGTGAGTGACAATCAAAGGCGAGTGAGTGAGTGAACAGATTTGGGCAGGCTCTTAAAATCGAGGTCTCGAGAGCCGATGAGGGTGACACGTGGTGAGTACGGAGCAGTGCCGGAATGCAAGGACGGGGGGAATGGGAGAAACCCGAGAAAACCCGCCGACCAGCGGCATCATCCTGCATGATTCTCACATGCGAAAATCCCGGGGTGACCTCTCCGGGAATTGAACCCGAACTGGAAGGCGAGTGGTCTAACCACTACACCACCGCGGCCCAACAAACAAAGGTGAAACGCCCCACTGCTACCCATGGAGTTGGGGAAATGATTGCGAAGCCACTTTTGGATAGCTTGGTATTATGCCTCCCAGCTTTGTGCACACAGAGCCGAGTTTGATGCTTCGAAGAGTCACCGTTTGCCGTCGCAGACCCTAAATTCACGCACGAAATATTTATCTTACCGTCTACAACTCAAGTAGTTGTTAGTGAGGAATTTACAGAATGGCCATAAAGCTTGAACACGCAAGCAGAATAATATGAATAGCTGTTTAAGCATGTAAATTATTAATGATATTTATGTTAACGTGAGCACTGGGAGGGTTTGTTTGTCTGTTACAGGTTACCATTAGTTACATTAAAGATAAAACTAATGGAACACGAGCGTGTGAAGTGGATGGTTTTGAGCGGACACGAGGGCTGGGCATACCAACAAGTAGCGAGACACTTCAATGCACGTTATTCCGACACAACTCCATTGTAATTTAGAGTTGCAGTAAAGCTTATGAGAAAGATCAAGGCAACTGATATCTGAAGATCAAATCTCATTCTGAAACATCATATATATCTGATGGAGTCAAGGGAATAGTGACGACGAAGGCAATGATGGTCAACACGCCAAAACTTTGCCGAACTGCGGGGGTACCCCGGCAGAAAAGTTCCCATTTTGCAAACTCCAACTTCCATTAAATTTAAGCAAAGATTATTTTGGGAATAGTAGGAAATATACGTTTGGTTTTCAAGAGTTCGAATGAAAAACCCAGCGTGTACACATAAGTAGAAATTTGTTGACGTGTATTGTGGCATGCTGATGTTTAAGGACTAATTTTTTTAAGGAAGTGTCATATGTGAATCACATTTGACCACATTAATGATACCTTTTAACTCTAGAATTATTTGCCATAGAAAAGAAGACCTGATATTTTTATCAGCAAGTTGGGACACCATCCCATTATGCACTTTCAGCGAGGAACTAATTTGCTTGAGCATTTTCTAACTGTATTAAATGTTGCCATTCTCTGATCATATACTTTGTGATTTTGCTTTCCTTATTGAACAATGCATTGTAAGCAAGTAAATGCCATTTCATGTTCACGTATTGTGTACTAGTTATATTATAAAATACATATTGCGAATATTTATCTATATTTTCCTATATCCGTATATTAACCTTTGTGTCCATATTTTAATGACTTTCTGTATGCTATAGGCTTAATCGTATAAGACAGTTAGCTTTGTTTCCACTCTCGGAAACATCTGCATTGGTAAATGTATACAATTAACAAGTTCATATTTTTGATAGTAAATACAGCATTTGCTATAACATTTTTTTTTTAATTTTTCAAAAGTTTAGTTAGAGTTTTGCAGTATTTTCAGATCTTAAATTATTTCCATTAAAGTTTGTCTACGAACTCTGGAATTTCGAGTGTTCTTAAATTCACAACAACTTGCAAACTACTCATCAATGTTAAAACCTGGGACAGCAAGCGAGTTTTTAGTTTTTAATTTACTTAATGCCTCAAATACTTGAAACGTTTTTGATCTCTGAAACCTGCTACCGATATGATCTCTCCGATGGAACCCGTCCAGCCACCAGCCACCGTTTTCACTATTGTGGACACTTGAAAATTAACGAAAGTTATCGCCGGATATGTACGCAGCAAGACAGTGCTTTGAGAGTCTTCCTAGTGGCCAATGTGAGTTGTGCAATTCTCTGTACCTACTTGGCATGAATGGTAAATGCCGACATAATTGAGAACGCAGCACCTAGTTCACTGGCTGGGAGAAAAATGATGAACACAAGCACAGCGCATGACAAAAAAAAATTACGCGATCGCAACGTTCGACTGAACAGTTTAAGTAGATTACACTTCGAAGCAGACCTTTATAGCAGATAAGCTTATTTTCGGCAACAAATACAACCACAAACATATGCGTGCACATACGCATTTGATATCTTTATACTTACATCACTGTAAATAACAGTTTCCCACGAACAACACCGGCTGCACTGTTCTGATAGGTCGTCGTCATACAAGTTATACTTAAGATGTAAAATATAACTACGTCTTGTAAAGTTTAAGGAAACCGTAACAACGCACACGCAACCTGCTAAGTTCAATTGGAAACCAACGCTTGCGATGACGCATTTCCAGTTCTTTTGTACATATAGTAACGCATTATTTAAGGATTGATTTTTCTACTGTCAACCCATCTTTAAAGAACATCACGAGCCAGAGATGTTCTTTTTTCCCACGTTTGGGGCTCAGCGATACGGCCGACTATAACACGCGCGCCCAGCCCCTCATCGCCCTTACGAGCAATGCGCTGAACCGGCGTGCAGCGCTTCCTTCGTCACGCTTCCCTCTGCAAGCAAGATGTGTAGTAAGTGGAACTTATAAATCCACGCGATGAAAGCCAACATACGTAACTAAGACTACACGGTTTTACTTTTCTCCAATCTCTCAACGAAACTCCGCAAACAAGAGCTAAATAGACCATCTCACGAATTTTTTTTAATACACTTAATATAATAGGAACAAAGATAATTAGTTTTGATCTTTTCTGGCAAAAAATCGCATACGCAGGATATTTATTTGCTGAGGTACGCGCAAGCAGCATATGCACGGAAAGTATGCCCAGTATGCTAACTCTTCACGTGGATAGAGAACGAGGAAGGGACATAGTGGAGTGTACACCGGGGGTAGCTGAAGAACTCGCCCTCGGCGAGGAAAACAAGTGATAGGAGAGTGCAGGTATAAGCAGCGGTGACCCACTCGGGCGAAGAGCGGGCGAAGTGGGCAGATATCGACCGGGCTAGTGGTCCCCTCCCTCAACACAAGGACCAATGACGCATAGGGGGAGGGGGGTGTTTTCTCAGGCAGCACCTAATGCGCCTCGCAATCACATTACAACCCCCTTCCTTGAGGGCCGGAGGGAGATATGGCGGCAGAGGGGAAAGTGGGAAGAGGCGAACGTGGCGTCTGCCCCTGGTGCCGAGGCACGCCCCTTGTTACACGTAGTTAGCGCCCAGTGTTGCCACATGGCGAGAAATTTACCGTTTCCCGGGAAATTTCAGTAGCTGGCGGGTAAATGAAGGAAAAAGAAAAACGGGGAATTTCGAACGTAAAACGTTAGTTTAAATTAATGTATAGATTTTCATAATTATGAAAAAAAAAAACCCGTAATCGATTCCCAGGACACAATAGTAAGATCGATATTTTCAATGCATTCATAAGTTACTCTTTTTATCTCGAACATTCCCCGTCTTCCTGTCATTACTCTCCATTTGATTACTACGCGCACTTTATGTTGCGGTTTAGTAATAAAGTGGAGTAATTCAGTATTGAAAAACTAACAGTAAACTACACGGGTAGTAAAATTTTTCTCTCCATTGTATGATAACGGGAATTTCGGGAGTAAACCTGAAACTTATAGCCAGTCTTGCAGGAATTTCTACTCGGGCGATGTGGCAACACTGTTTACGCCACACGATGAGTTTCCCGAGTTCTTTCAGTGGCAATTACGGCGGCAAACTTCCACAGTACGCATGCTCGCCCTTCTTAAAGTAGGCCGTATTACCCTTAGAGCTGGTTATTTTATTTTATTTTTTTCAATTTGTTGGGTTTGTACCGGATTAAAGAGGTGGCCTACTAATTGAATGAAAAGACTTAAACACATGTATGAATNTGGCCTACTAATTGAATGAAAAGACTTAAACATATGTATGAATTCGCCGTTTGTTACAAAATTAATTTTTGGGTTCTACTATAGGGGTTTGCTGCGAACATATCTAGAAAACGTCATCCGGCTCTATAACAGTGTTAGTTGCATGATTAGTCTCTGAATTAGCATGAGTTGTTTGACTGTTAAAAATACTTTAATTATNATTCGCCGTTTGTTACAAAATTAATTTTTGGGTTCTACTATAGGGGTTTGCTGCGAACATATCTAGAAAACGTCATTCGGCTCTATAACAGTGTTAGTTGCATGATTAGTCTCTGAATTAGCATGAGTTGTTTGACTGTTAAAAATACTTTAATTATGCTTTTAGGATAAATATTTAGATATGAAACTTTCAGAATAGAAATTTTAAAGTATGCACGTATGTAAAACATAATATATTTATTCATATTCATTATTACTCCGTAAAATATTGGGGTTGACTGCCAGTACCAGTTTAGAAATGCCTTACGAACAGAGGTAAGGAAGGATTTCGATGCTAGATACACTCGCTGTCTCCTTTGGATTGCCACTGTCTCAAGTGTTGCTCAATAATACGGCAGGGCCTGTAGCGTTTTACACCTACCATGCAGTAAAAATAATCATTTCAACTGTTATTGCAACAGTTATGAGAAATATATTCTAGTTTGCGAAAGGTTATTCAAGATTGCACAGTTTCGGAAAATCGCAAGATAAAAATCGGTTTCTTAAATTCTTAACATAAAACTTAAAAAAAAAAGTTTTTTTTTAGTGGTATTGAATCTGATTTAAAAAAATGTTATATACTGCCGGAAATAGGCATTACAAAAAACTTTTTGTGGGTTGGGTTAGTAAAAATCTACCCTGCTGGGTTGACTTACCAAGTTTATTAAACCACTCACATTTCGTTAAATATAGAATTAATTCACTTCGGAAGGAAAATTAAGTCTAATAAAAAGGTGGAATTTCAGAACGTTTGAGACTGTTGTGTACTGTACGAGACACGAGCAAGCGAGATTATATAGTCCATTCACGGTTACTTCACACTTTTCTGAAACTCTGCTATAGTTCTACTTCCAGAACATTCCTCAGCCTTACAGAAACAAAGCTTTAACCACATATAGAAAATTACTTCAAAGGGACAACGCACAGCATTCGTGCGCACTCAGTGTAATAACATTTTGCATAATAACTATTTCTTACTAGGTATTACCAAAACACTAATTCTCTCACCGTTTTTATTCATATTATTTATAAATGAAATATTATAATTTATAAATAATATATAAATACAAGTTCAATTTAACAAAAAATTAGATACTTTTATCTTAACAGAAATATAAAATGCGTGTGATATATGACATACTTATAAAACAACCAAAAACATNACACGAGCAAGCGAGATTATATAGTCCATTCACGGTTACTTCACACTTTTCTGAAACTCTGCTATAGTTCTACTTCCAGAACATTCCTCAGCCTTACAGAAACAAAGCTTAACCACATATAGAAAATTACTTCAAAGGGACAACGCACAGCATTCGTGCGCACTCAGTGTAATAACATTTTGCATAAGAACTATTTCTTACTAGGTATTACCAAAACACTAATTCTCTCACCGTTTTTATTCATATTAATTATAAATGAAATATTATAATTTATAAATAATATATAAATACAAGTTCAATTTAACAAAAAATTAGATACTTTTATCTTAACAGAAATATAAAATGCGTGTGATATATGACATACTTAAAAAACAACCAAAAACGTCATACACGAGGGTGATTTTTCAAACGTTTGATTCAAAAAGTGTAAAGAAACAGCGAATCGACTATAGCCTGTTCANTCATACACGAGGGTGATTTTTCAAACGTTTGATTCAAAAAGTGTAAAGAAACAGCGAATCGACTATAGCCTGTTCACAGTAAAGTGAGCACTTTTGAGGCCCTAGTTACTTTTATCCTATAAGCAATTTTTTATACTTCCATCACATTTTAAAATAAATATTATCGTGTAAGTAATAAACGCAGTATATATTTCACCAGACTCGAAAGTTAACATCTAAGGCTACAATAAAATATATTTCTTGCCTATTATTCCAAATTAGAGGGAGTCGAAAAATGTTCACTTTGCCGTGAATAGCCTATATATATTTAATGTTCATCAAACCGAGAGATATGAATATTGAAATATTTTGCAGATGTATAAGTACAAATCGATATATTCACAGTGGCAATTCCCTGAAGTCGCATCGAATTACCATGCTCCGACAACGAACAGACAATTTTGCGTTGTGTTCGGTATCGTCTGCTTTACCCAGCTCGTCCTGGCGCTGCTGGGCAGAATTAACTCGGAGTTGATCGAGTAAAGGCCACAGTCGACTCCGATCAATGTTTCCGGTCGCTGGTTAACTGTGATGAATCTACTTCCCCAACTGGCAGAGTCAAGTTTCTTTCTGATCGGGTTAACCACCTTATACTTCCAGCAAGCGTCTTCAAGGAGACGCGGGAAGTATTTCAATTTANTTTCTTTCTGATCGGGTTAACCACCTTATACTTCCAGCAAGCGTCTTCAAGGAGACGCGGGAAGTATTTCAATTTGATTAAAATAATGGACAGAAAGTTTTTTTTTTTTCATCGCGAAGAAAACTATTACGCGCAGGGGTATATTCTTGTCTGACTTAATTGTTCCTTGCAGTGTCACTGATCGCCCTAAACCTAACCTTTATGCTTAGANGTTTCTTTCTGATCGGGTTAACCACCTTATACTTCCAGCAAGCGTCTTCAAGGAGACGCGGGAAGTATTTCAATTTAATTAAAATAATGGACAGAAAGTTTGTTTTTTTTTCATCGCGAAGAAAACTATTACGCGCAGGGGTATATTCTTGTCTGACTTAATTGTTCCTTGCAGTGTCACTGATCGCCCTAAACCTAACCTTTATGCTTACAGCGTTAGGAATAAAACCACTCATACATACACCATTCGCAACGGATGTTTTGAAAAAAAGTATTATACAAGATAGATATTGTTCTTTTGTATTATTATGTCGGATTTAATGTCCCTGCAGTACGCTAAAACAACTGTGTTCGAACCGAGCGAGGTGGTGCAGGGGTTAAACTTTGGACTCGCATTCGGTGGGACCTGGGGTCGAATCCGGGTCCGGCCATCCTGATTTAACTTTTCCATGGTTTCCCGAGATCACTCAAGGCGAATTCTAGGATGGTTCCTTACTTTAGGCCGTGGCCGATTCCTACCTGTCCCTCCATGTCAGAGCAGCTTGCTCCGTCTCTGACGACCTCGCGATCGACGAGACGTTACGCCTTTCATACCTACCTACTACATAATTTTATCCATAAATGTTTCTGACTCACTCATCAGTGACACATTAGCTAGGGAGCGCTAAGCACGACAATGGCATGCACGTTAAATGACCCGTTACTTCTATTTTCAAGACACTATACTGGCGTGCAAAGTGCAATCGTTGGACCTGAAGCAGCGTTTCCGTGATTAGATTGGTAGGAATATCTCAGTACATTTCAGCGTCTCCTATTCAAGCTGCTGACGCATGAACCTCCAGCTACAACATCAGCATTTCCATAGCCCACAGTAGATAGGAAAAGCCGATTTCAGGACAATGGCTGACACAAGCCGAGGCGCCGTCCGCCGTCTTGGAATTTCCAGTTTTCCACTCATCATTTCCCGTTTTACCGCAAAAATAACTTCAGAAATAAATAATTTTACCCAAAATTCTTAGAATTTCTCTTTAAATATTTCCCGTTTTCCAAAAATTTGTGACAAAGAGTACTTGCTCCGCAATGTGGCTGACTGTAAGCGTCGAAAGTCAATTTTTGAGCAATTTTAAAGATTTGGGGAGCTTTCTTAGTACTTGTTTGCTACCACTACCTCACAACATCCTACCCAAGCTCACCTCACCCCCTTTCCCGACGGCCAATCATGAAAAATCCAGAAAAATCACAAAAATTAAAAGCAAAATCATAAATATCGAGTAAAATATAACATTAGACGCCCTTCCGTTGCTCACCCCAACATCAACATCCCCTCACTACATCTCCACCACCCCACACCTTCTAAAAATTCACACCTTCTAGCAATTCTTATAAAAAAAATAAATAGAAAATATTAAAAAAAATCGAGGAACATATAACGTTAACATAACACTCACCCCACCACCCTAACCAACCAACGATCCCCTCATCACAAACCACCCAGTCATAAAAATCTGGGAATGATCGAAAAAAAATAATTCTAAAAATCGAAGAATATATCACATAACCCCACACTCATCCCACCACACTCACCTCATCCCATTCCCTCCGCCCAAACATGAAACATCCAGATAAATCACAAAAAAAAAAAAAACTTTTTTCTTCTTCATTTAAAACTGGAGTTTTTTTTTTTTTGTTACGAAAATTACTTTGAAAATGGAACACAGTTATTTCACTGTATCCCCACTTCGCTTTAGAAACATTTACCACGAAATAACACGTGGGAAATTACTGAGTTGGAAATCTTCATTCGAGTAGTGGAGAGAGTCAACGAGGGCTACGTGAGGTGTGTGAGTATGGAGCAGCACCGGAATGCAAGGGCGGGGGAAATTAGAGATCTCCGAAAAAAGCTGCCGACCGGGCGGCATCGCAAGGCACGATTCCTACACGCAAGAATCTGGGAGTGACCCCGCTGGGAATCGAACTCGGTTCGCCTAGGTGGGAGGCGAGTAGTCTGATCACTACACCACTGCGACCCCTCTTCATTCGACATTTTCATGTTAGCTAAGTTTGTGGTTGGGTGTGTTGGAGTGTGCATCTTCTCTTTTAAAGCTTTACGAACGTTTGCTTTACACAACTATTTCTCTTTAACATAACCTTTAGGTTAGTATGCTTGGAAAGAGGAAATATTTACACTGGCCTCAGCTTCAGGTTTACTTCAAGTCTGCTGATTTTTTTCCGATCATCAGCGAAAGAAGCTTCGCCTGTTTTCGCTCCCTGCACGCCGTTAATACGAGAAACGACGAGGTGTTAATGAAGAGCTGGCTGAAAAGGCCTAAGCTACTCTCGCGGCTTTCAGGATTACGAACCGATGACGAGGTGTCACCATAAGCATAATTATTCAATGGCGGGAGTCGACGAGCTGCTGTGTGACCGGCCTGTGCGAAGCGAGTCAATCCGGCTCATTACGGCAGGAAACTCGGGCGAGCTCCACCCGAGGTAACGAGCAAAAGCCAAAGCCGAACCTTTGCCCTTTCAAAATCTGTAGCGGTACGTGCATGCGGGTAAAACTATATGTATATATATATATATAGTCTATATACAGGGTGATTCTAAAATCACGGGACAAACATTGAGGGGTGGCAGAGCTCACTAAAACAAACAATTATTGTATAGGAATATATGGGCGGATGTGACGCGTTGAGGCACTAACACATAAATAACACATGAAATTCAACACAGTGTTAATTTAAGATGTCGCCGCTAAATGCCTTTTTACAGCAATGTTTATAATAATTGCTCAAAATTGTTACCACTGACAGTAATGCAAGCTTGGTAGCGTCGGTGGAGTGATTGGCGGACAGATTCAAATAGAGGTCGCCAAGCATGCGTGACTGTTGGTGGATGCATTTCCAGCAACTGTTTTCACATTTTCTGTACGGAATCACTCGTTACGTATGCTGCTAATGAACGTTTTATGTTTACGTTAATGTGTTATGTTTTTGTGTTTGTTCCTCAACGCGTCACTTCCACCCATATATTCCTATACAATAATTGTTTGTTTTAGTGAGCTCTACCACCCCTCAATGTTTGTCCCATGATTTTAGAATCACTCTGTATATTGATTTTAACATTACATGCCTCCGCTTTGATGCCTCCCGGCTGGTAGGGGCCGTATCATGTTACTTCTTAGCTACCACCACCATAACACATTATAAAATTAATTACTGTTGGCATTTTGTATAAGGCACGCATATGTTTTGAATACTTTATTTATTTTTGGTAGCAGACTAACAAACAAAGCAAGACCATAAATTTGAAGAATTAATATTGCTATCAAATTTTTTTTTCCAACAAATTTAATCAAATAATGTTGAATGTGTTTGGAAATGCTTCAAACTGTGAAATTTTTTTTGTACTGGGAGTATCTAATCTGAGTTTTTATTTAAAAATTATTTTCTGAGTGAGACACTGTTGTTATTACCATGCAGTACATTGCAGGAGGAAATGTAACGAATGTTGTGATTTATTTATTTCTTCTTTATTCAATTTAAATTTTATTTATTAGTGATGTTTCCTGCATAATGAAATTTAATGCCTCTGAGTCATTAATCTTATGTTCAGTATTAACTTAAAATAGTATTCATGCTCAGACAGCTGATGTATAAATAATCAAATCTTCATACCCTTATTTCTTTCCCTGCAATTTTCCGTTATTTTAAATTGTCGTGACATCGGGACCGGCCGTTTTTGTTGTGCACTATTCTGATTGGCTNCCTGCAATTTTCCGTTATTTTAAATTGTCGTGACATCGGGACCGGCCGTTTTTGTTGTGCACTATTCTGATTGGCTGAGTCCATCAAACATAAAATAAATTTTATAACCAGTCCAATATTCAAATGCTACTTTTTCAGACAAATATGGCGGCGTTTATGACGTTTCTGTGACGTCACAACTGTCCAACTTTATTTGACCAAACTTGTTGGAAGCAGTTTAAGGAAACATTTGTCAGCGTGGCAGGGGCCTTAGACAAGTTCCTTCAAACATAAGAAAAGTAGCACCAGGCACGTGTGAATTCCTGGAAACTTCTGAGAGATTTACGAATAGTACGTTATTGAAAAAAGCAACATGTCCGCAATTTTACGGAGAGTTATTATGAAGAATATTTTTACCAGCACTTTTCTGTGAAATGACACAAATGTTCTTTTTAACAGTGTATAATTCGCTATAACAGCACTCTCACACATGTACCCTGACCGGGTTTCTAACTGAAAAAGCTTTTCTCTCGTTCGATAGTTCGTGGTTTCAATCCAGGTTGGCTACGCAAAGAACGGTTTTTCTGATTTGTTTCTTATAATTATTCCAACTAAATACCGGCTCATTTCCTTAATATCTATCTCTNAAAGAACGGTTTTTCTGATTTGTTTCTTATAATTATTCCAACTAAATACCGGCTCATTTCCTTAATATCTATCTCCTCAATACAAACCCGTTAGATTAAGATATTGATTAGTCCCTTTACTGTGTTATAACTACGGCCACTCGTACCGGTAAGTCGACTTTCTGCTACAATTTGAATTTGCTGAAGTTTCTTTATTATGCATTTATTCAAGTTCAACCAGTTCGGTAAACTGAATTAAAATAGAGATACATTACTATTATTCATAAGATTGAATTTAATATTCCAATTAAGGAAATATGATAGATCAAACTATAGGAAACCCTCTGAAATAAATCTTAAAAATATATAGTTGCCTTTTCGTACATTGTAACGTGAAATCTGATTCGGGGCGTTTAAAGTAACGTTGGAAAAAAGGAATTTTGAAAATAAGTCGTAGCCCAAATTGTATTTTTTTTTTNAAAGAACGGTTTTTCTGATTTGTTTCTTATAATTATTCCAACTAAATACCGGCTCATTTCCTTAATATCTATCTCTTCAATACAAACCCGTTAGATTAATATATTGATTAGTCCCTTTACTGTGTTCTAACTACGGCCACTCGTACCGGTAAGTCGACTTTCTGCTACAATTTGAATTTGCTGAAATTTCTTTATTATGCATTTATTCAATTTCAACCAGTTCAGTAAACTGAATTAAAATAGAGATACATTACTATTATTCATAAGATTGAATTTAATATTCCAATTAAGGAAATATGATAGATCAAACTATAGGAAACCCTCTTAAATAAATCTTAAAAATATATAGTTGCCTTTTCGTACATTGTAACGTGAAATCTGACTCGGGGCGTTTAAAGTAACGTTGGAAAAAAGGAATTTTGAAAATAAGTCGTAGCCCAAATTGTATTTTTTTTTACGTTTGTGGATGTTAACTTTGATTTATTTGCGTTTTATGCATGTTATACGAAAAATTGGCAAAACAGTGAAATATGTATTCCTAAAATAATTTCTTCTTATTACTAGCGTAATACAACGTCTGCTCATTAGCTCTGGGGCAATGTTGATTTTTCAATACAAGAGAAAATAATAAGAAGTTACTGAAAACTAATGAGCCTACTTTCCTCTACATGGGTGCAAATAAATTTTAGCGAAGTTCTTAAAAGCTTAGATAGTAGGTGGGCGTTGACGTTTCATTGACAGCAATGCCATTAGAGATGAAACCAGAAACACGTGAGACAGTACAACAGCAGTTATAATACACGAGTGACTTACCCGGGATTAGAATTTAGAAAAACTCGCAAAATTAAGCTAGCTTGCAATGAACTGCATCACGCAGGTAGGATTCGGAGCATCAACTTTGGATGTAAAAAGTCAGTGTAATATTTTCAATGATAGCGTTCACTAACCTGAAATATTTACTCGGCCATCATTTTGAAAATTAGTGTCTGAACCACTAATACACATACATTTACATGACATACCATAACGCCACTTGTAAAAAATTTGGTTAAAATTTATTAAATGGTTTTGCAACTATACCAAATAAACCTAAAATATTTGTCTGGCCACCATTTTCAAAATAAGTGCTTAATAAAGTTCAATTGCTTACATTTACCTGGCCTGTCGCAGTATTTCACAAGTGCCATATTTGGCGAAAATGGGTAGAGTAATTTTCGAGATATAATGTAATAGCTTTATTTTTTCTTTGGCGTTATCTTCCAAAATTATGGACTAACAACAATATTTCGTTCTGGATTAAATGCTTACAACTTGCGCTTTGAGCATACAAAATTTATTCAAAGTAGGNGTTTGTGGATGTTAACTTTGATTTATTTGCGTTTTATGCATGTTATACGAAAAATTGGCAAAACAGTGAAATATGTATTCCTAAAATAATTTCTTCTTGTTACTAGCGTAATACGATGTCTGCTCATTAGCTCTGGGGCAATGTTGATTTTTCAATACAAGAGAAAATAATAAGAAGTTACTGAAAACTAATGAGCCTACTTTCCTCTACATGGGTGCAAATAAATTTTAGTGAAGTTCTTAAAAGCTTAGATAGTAGGTGGTGGTTGACGGTTCATTGACAGCAATGCCATTAGAGATGAAACCAGAAAGACGTTTATATTTATAATATATAATAACGACAATTATAATACACGAGTGACTTACCCGGGATTAGAATTTAGAAAAACTCGTAAAATTAAGCTAGCTTACAATGAACTGCATCACACAGGTAGGATTCGGAGCATCAACTTCGGATGTAAAATCAGTGTAATATTTTGAATGATAGCGTTCACTAACCTGAAATATTTACTTGGCCATCATTTGGAAAATTAGTGTCTGAACCACTAATACACATGCATTTACATGGCATACCATAACGCCGCTGTGTGAGACATTTGATGTCATAAAAACTGCGATATGGCATAAAAACCTTATTTTCTTAAATGTGGCAATCTTACAAAATTGCTTAAAAAGAGGATCTGTACACGATGTTTGTAAAATATAATATCAGCATAAAAGTTTTGATTGGAATTATTTAATCGTTAAATAGGTATGCCGAACATATGTAAATATGTATATGGCTGCTATTTAAAAAATCATTGTCTGACCCCATTTAAATTATGTTACTTTACATGACCTTCTGCAGGCGTGTAGATTTTTATGGAAATTAGTTAAATTATTACGTAAATATGACAAAATGCCCAGTTTACTCACCTGACGCTACCTTGTAAAAATCCGGCAAAGGAGGATCTCTGTACTCATATCGGTTGATTGGTCCTCGATATATGGCATAAAAACTGCATTGATCATGTGATGATCTTTATAATAGGGGGGTAAAACATTTATTTATAAGCACATTCGGTTATTGTGTTAGATACAATACACAAATTTTAATTTTAATCTGTTACATAGTTTCGTAGATATAGCACATTAAGGCCAAATGTTTGTATACGCGCCATTCAGAAAATAAGACTAACATACTTAAAACATGTAAATTAATATAGTCTACCACAATACAAATTCTTCGCCAAATTTGAAAGAAATTGGTTGATTGATTCCCGAGATACGGTACAAAAAATGTATTATTTCATGTGGTGGAGAGAATAACACTTTGTATAGACAATTTTAATGGATATAACTGATAATGCCAGCATAAAAAGTTAAGTTGAAATTTGTTTTGCAGTTTTGCATATAAAAATTCAGAGCTAAAATGTTTATATAACCAACATTTTGAAATTGTGTGTGTCCGACCCTCTCAAAAGTTATCAGTTTACATAGCCTGCCATAGTGCTAATTGCTTGCCAAATTTTGTAGGAATTGGTTGTTTTTTCGGAGATCGCATAATTTAAATTGTCAAATGATACTATTTTACAAAATGGCTGACAAGAGATTTTGTGTGTACACATTTGATTGTTGTAATATATACAGCCTTCATCAAATGTTTCATTGGATTTAATTACATGATTTAGACGATATAAAATACATTACTAAGTTATAAATATGGCCGCAATTTTGAAAATAAGTGTGTGATACACTTGAAACATATTTGTACATATCAACTGCGGCAGTACTTCTTGTTTTCCATGTTTAGTAGGAATGTGTCAATTATTTCCCGAGAAATTACACAAAATTTGACTAATTCACGTAGCGCTATCTTACAAAATGGCGGGAAAAAGATTTTTTTTGGCTTATTTGATGCTTGTAATAAATACCGTCAGAGTAAAAAATTTGATTAAAATTTATTAAATGGTTTTGCAATTATACCAAATAAACCTAAAACATTTGTCTGGCCACCATTTTGAAAATAAGTGCTTAATAAAGTTCAATTGCTTACATTTACCTGGCCTGTCGCAGTATTTCACAAGTGCCATATTTGGCGAAAATGGGTAGAGTAATTTTCGAGATATAATGTAATAGCTTTATTTTTTCTTTGGCGCTATCTTCCAAAATTATCGACTAACAACAATATTTCGTTCTGGATTAAATGCTTACAACTTGCGCTTTGAGCATACAAAATTTATTCAAAGTAGGTTGAATGGTTTCCGAGATATGGCATGTCACCCGGAATGGTCGAAAACTATAACAGTTAAGTGTCCTTACTTAATACTATATGTGTATCGAGTTTGGTGAAAGTCGGTTCACGCATTAAAAATCTGAAAGGGGTGGACTCACACATGCACGCGGGCGCGCGTGCACACACACACACACAGGAAGGTGATCTCTTAAGCCTTCCTTTCCTTCGGAAAGTAGACTAAAAAAAGGACTTACAAACGCGTCAGATTAACCCACAAACATTCGATAGAAGTCAGCAAAGGGGATAATAATTGGCGGTTGTTCGTAATGCCTTTATTTCAATTGTTTTGAACAGTCAATAACAACTGCAACGTTGAGATATTTTCGCTTGCAGCAGCGTCTTCCCGCGATGATAATTCATTACTGTTTGTTGCACACGAAACTGCCCTCTTTTTTTAAATGTAATTTATTTGCACGATTTACCATCTTCTCGAGATAACTGGAAACGCTGCAGTGGTAGTGATGGCCACGAACTAACTGGAGCCGCTTACAGCCAAACTCGCATGCGTGTGCCGGGAACCTTCTCTCTGGGTTAACTTCTCCCCACAGCCCCGACGAAGGAACACAAAAACTCCCCTAGTTGTCTTGGTGACCGTGCTCACTTGGCCACTTTCGGCCAAGTGGTGACGATGTACTTGGTGGTGTTCGGACCAAGATTTATAAGGGGCGTGCAGTCAGAAATAATAAAAACGGGCACTGAAGGATACCAGGGTATCTGATTAGGTAAAATATATTACGTCATCTGACATATATTACGTCGTCTGACGCACTGGAAGAGATAGATAAAAGCGTTTGCGTGTTTTAAGCTAAAACAAAAGGACAAAGAAACTTTGAAGTAAACGTAATACAAAGAATTTAAGAGATCTTTAGAGCATTATCACGACCAACAGCTGACTTGGTGGTCAAGGCAATTTCACAACATAAAAAATTACAATACTAAATATTTTAAATTGAAGGTGCTGAATTCAGAAATCATCTCGTAATAATTTCAGTCATTTGTATTCGATACACAGAGAAGTGGCATATTGTAAGATATTTTTCACAAATATTTCAACCGAACAAATAAAAAATAAAATACAAATTATAAGCATCTACAACTCAAAATTATAAGATGTTTTGTTAAACTGAGACAAATATTCTTTTGAAGAGCGGATATTTAGCTATTACAAAATATTGATAAATTTATTTTATAACTTTAAATCTAGGCTACAAATGAAATACTGCCAGTTCCGGCAAAATTTGTTCAAAAATATGAAAAAAAAAAAAAAAAAAANATTTTAAATTGAAGGTGCTGAATTCAGAAATCATCTCGTAATAATTTCAGTCATTTGTATTCGATACACAGAGAAATGGCATATTGTAAGATATTTTCACAAATATTTCAACCGAACAAATAAAACATAAAATACAAATTATAATCATCTACAACTCAAAATTATAAGATGTTTTGTTAAACTGAGACCAATATTCTTTTGAAGAGCGAATATTTAGTTATTACAAAATATTGATAAGTTTATTTTATAACTTCAAATCTAGGCTACAAATGAAATGCTGCCAGTTCCGGCAAAATTTGTNAAAAAAAAAAAAAAAAAAAAAAAAAAAAAAAAACAGAGAACAAAATGAAATTTTTTTAAGGTGTATATAAAGTAATTTATGACATTCAGTTACCCGAAATGTAACGTGGTTGCAATAATGACGGGAATATTATGACATGTTTCAGAAATGGAATTCGTTAAAAAAGTGAGTCATTTGAAGCTGATTTTTGAAAGTGTGAAAAGGCTTTTTCACTAGCCTTGCGTTTGCGAAGTCTTGGTTCCATCCTGGATAATGTCTTCTGAAGTTCATGTAGCGGGTACTACTGTGATTTGGAGGTTCGCTCGGGTTACTCCATTCTCCATTCTACAACCACTCGAACTCCACTTTATCTCCCTTCGCATGCCCACCAGAATTGCCGGGAATGACAGAGCCAGCTACACCTACCTATTTCGGACCTGTTTGTTGCTAGAACTTATACCCGTGATTTTGTTTACGGAATGGTCTCTTAGACAGGAAATGTTCACACGCATTAGAACCACAATTCTTGGTTCGAATCACAGACGAGTCATGCACTTGGCTTCTGACTGCAGCCACTTGCTGCTGGTAAGTCGACGTACAGCTAAACACGCTCTGGAGAGTGACAGAGAGGGAAGGAACGACAGCGTGTTCGCTTACTCACACCCGTCTGTCTGTGTGCAGAAATTACGTCGAAGACCACTCGACATTAAAAAAAAATATAATCTTTATTATGCGACCTGCAAATCTTCTAGTTAAACCTCGTTCGGGATAATTCAAACCTTCTGAAAACTACCTTCAAATATACTCTAGTAATTTTTTGCGTAAATTTTATAGCAAAATATGGTTAGAGCGATTACGGTATCCCATAGTATTTCTATGCATGTTCTTAAGTTTTAATCTATTCGCGGTTTCTTCACACTTTTTGAATCAAAATTTTTAAAAATTACCCCATGTATTATGTGTTTGGTTGTTTCCTAGAGGTACCTTATTTTTGGCAAATTAAAATTTAATTTATATTTTAATATAATTATAATATTTTATTTATAAATNAAAAAAAAAAAAAAAAAACAGAGAACAAAATGAAATTTTTTTAAGGTGTATATAAAGTAATTTATGACATTCAGTTACCCGAAATGTAACGTGGTTGCAATAATGACGGGAATATTATGACATGTTTCAGAAATGGAATTCGTTAAAAAAGTGAGTCATTTGAAGCTGATTTTTGAAAGTGTGAAAAGGCTTTTTCACTAGCCTTGCGTTTGCGAAGTCTTGGTTCCATCCTGGATAATGTCTTCTGAAGTTCATGTAGCGGGTACTACTGTGATTTGGAGGTTCGCTCGGGTTACTCTATTCTCCATTCTACAACCACTCGAACTCCACTTTATCTCCCTTCGCACNTGATTTGGAGGTTCGCTCGGGTTACTCTATTCTCCATTCTACAACCACTCGAACTCCACTTTATCTCCCTTCGCACGCTCACCAGAATTGCCGGGAATGACAGGGCCAGCTACACCTACCTATTTCGGACCTGTTTGTTGCTAGGACTTATACCCGTGATTTTGTTTACGGAATGGTCTCTTAGACAGGAAATGTTCACACGCATTAGAACCACAATTCTTGGTTCGAATCGCAGGCGAGCCATGCACTTGGCTTCTGACTGCAGCCACTTGCTGCTGGTAAGTCGACGTACAGCTAAACACGCTCTGGAGAGTGACAGAGAGGGAAGGAACGACAGCGTGTTCGCTTACTCACACCCGTCTGTCTGTGTGCAGAAATTGCGTCGAAGACCGCTCGACATTAAAAAAAAAATATAATCTTTATTATGCGACCTGCAAATCTTCTAGTTAAACCTCGTTCGGGATAATTCAAACCTTCTGAAAACTACCTTCAAATATACTCTAGTAATTTTTTGCGTAAATTGTATAGCAAAATATGGTTAGAGCGATTACGGTATCCCATAGTATTTCTATGCATGTTCTTAAGTTTTAATCTATTCGCGGTTTCTTCACACTTTTTGAATCAAAATTTTTTAAAAATTACCCCATGTATGACGTGTTTGGTTGTTCCCTAGAGGTACCTTATTTTTGGCAAATTAAAATTTAATTTATATTTTAATATAATTATAATATTTTATTTATAAATAACGCGAATAAAAAAAGTGAGAAAAGGGGTGTGTTGGTCATTCTTAGTAAGAAATAATTCTTATGAAAAAAATTATTACACTGTGTGCGCATGAATGCGGCGCACTGTCGCTTTGGCGTAATTTTCTAGACTTGACTAAGCTTCGTTTACATAAGGCGAAGGAATACCTTGGAAGTAGAACCTTGGCAGCGCTTCAAAAAAGTTGGAAGTAACCGTGAGTGGATTATACTCTTTATATCCGTGTGCACTTTATGGAATTACGAAAGCTGTCAACCAAGGCAAATAGAAAAAAAGTGAAGAGTTGTTTATGAATTATGAATTAATCAATAAGACAGCACACATAACTATGAACAACTAGAATACAAACATTGTAGTGGAAGGGGAAGGGGGTGGGGGATTCAGGTGGTGGCGTGTTATCGACGTATCGTCGAGTGGGCGGAGACCAAACAACAGAGAACACACGAACGTACGACAAATCGATCCGTCTCTTGTCTCCCCTGAACTATGGGGTCAAGGCCGGTAACACGGCGGCCACCGGAACTACTCTGATGTCCGCCGAGAACCTTCAGAAACAACGCGTGGTTCTTCCTGACCTGGCATCGAGGGCACAGCTTGGGCGGGATCGACTGCCGTCCCGAAGGACCGGCGTATCCGGCCGCCTGCCGGCTTGAATAATTCACTACGTGCGCTCTGGATGCGGCAGGACGAAGGAAACGAGCCGGCGACGGGAATGAAAACAACGGCGGAAGAGGAGGAACGCACGAGAAAAATTTTCCTAATCACGGCAGTGTCCCGGACGCGGGAATCATTCTATCAGACCGAAGTTCAGTTCACGATGAAAAACGTTTCTGAAGCTCTGCTAAGGTTCTTCTTNAGAACGCACGAGAAAAATGTCCTAATCACGGCAGTGTCCCGGACGCGGGAATCATTCTATCCGACCAAAGCTCAGTTCACGATGAAAAAACGTTTCTGAAGCTCTGCTGAAGTTCTTCTTCCAGCATATTCCTCCGCTTCATGCAAACAAAGCTTACCGGGTATAGAAAATTACACCGAAGGGACAGTGCACGGAAATCGTGCGCAGTCAGTGTGATAATATCCTACATGAGAAATATTTCTTACCACGCATTACCAACACACACATTTCTCCCCCTGTTTTTATTCGTATTAATTATACATGACATATTATAATCTGTAATATATATAAGGTAAGTAAAAGGCTTATGTGACAAAAAAAAAAAAAAAAAGGAATTTTTATATTAAGATAAGCGTATAATACTTTTGATACATGACATATTAAAAAAAAACCAAGCACGTCAAAAATAGGGTGATTTTTCAAAGGTTTTATTCAAAATGTGCAAAGAAAATGCGCGTGAATAGACTATATAGACCATTCACGGTTACTTCACACTTTTCTGAAGCCCTACTGAAGTTCCACTTCCAGGATATTCCTCCACCTCTTACAACCAAAACTTATCCGCGTCTAGAAAATTACACCAGAAAGAAAACGCACCGCATGGATGCGCATTGGGTGTAATAATATTTTGCATAAGAACTATTTCTTACTAGGCATTACCAACACACTTATTTCCTCACTGTTTTTATTCACGTTAATTATAAATGAAATGTTATAATTGATAGTTGAACTACAAGTAAAAGTTAAATTTTGCCAAAAAATAAGGCATTTTTATGTTAACACGAGTATAAAACCCTTGTAATACATTACGTATTTAGGAAATAATCAAACACGTCATAAATGGGGTGATTTTTCAAAGGTTCGATTCAAAAAGTGTGAATAAACCGCGAATAGACTATACTAATGAACGCGCACGTATCGAAATTTAAAGAAGGTATTCTTACGAAATGGTTCACGCTCATCGTGTAAACATCGCGTAGGAACATCCTCGACATTTAGGGGGGGCGGTGTTGTAGGGGCTAGACTACTCGTCTCTCACCTAGGCGAATCGTTATCGATTCCCGGATTTTCGCATGTGGGAATTGTGCCTGACGATGCCGCTGGTCGGCGGGTNATTCCCGGATTTTCGCATGGGGGAATTGTGCCTGACGATGCCGCTGGTCGGCGGGTGTTCTCAGGGATCTCCCGTTTCCCCCCACCTTTGCATTCAGGCGCTGCTCCATACTCGCCTCGTTTCATCCTCATCGACTCTCAAGACCTCGACGTCAAGAGTCACCCAAATTTCTCCGCTCCCCTCCATTCGACATGCAGACGTGTACGAAATGGTGATATTTTATTCCGTGTTGTGTATGTGATGCCATGAACCAATAGAATTGTAGGATAAAAATATAACGAGAAGTAATCACTTACATTATTTAAATATCCGTGCTCTAAAGGAAACTAAACGTTTTTATTTTCCTTTACTCATTAAACAAATACGTCTAAATTACGTTATTTGTTTATAAATTACTACATCACTTAAATCTAGCTAATTTATAGTAGTGTGCGATTGGTTGAGCACAAGACGAGTATATTCACTGTGAACCACTCATTTTTGTGTATACGTTATAAGCAGATATATGTTACGTACACGAAATTTATTGTTTACCGAGCTTAATTCCTGACTTTCGAGGACGAAGCATGGCACAGTAGAATTCAGAACACCGGAGGCACCGCCTACTTTTATTTTGTCGTATGTCGTACACACGCCTTGAATTATATTAAGAAGAAGGTCAACGCACTTTATCTTTGAAGTTTAATGGCTGTACCAATTGCCGCAATTAAGCCGAAAAGCGAAGCAAAGAAATAAAAAGAGGAAACAAATATCAGTAAATGAACGGCATAAAGCTGGGAACCATTAAAGAATCCTAGTAGTGGATTAAAACCCGAGCTAACGAGATGAAAATGAAGCAAACTGGACAAAAAAAATTACGTACAACATCAAACAGTGTATAAAATCCATTAGGGCTTGTCGTTTACCTCGCGCTTGAACTGCGTTTCAGTATGTTTAAGAGAGTTATTTGTTATTTTTTATTTTTTTACTTAACTACGAATTGTATCCCCACCTACGAAAAAAGACGAATGTCTACACCAGACGAGGAAGGAGTAATACTTTCAAGAGATCAGAATCGCTATAAGTATTATTTTCGAGCCCCAACGCCGTTAAAAAGAATGGCTTTCAGACCCAAGCTTAACTACGACGGGAAACTCTTTTGCACTTTTCTAGGTACATTCCACCGATAAAAAAACATGGTCGCCACGTATAAAGTCCCACATATACACGCAGAACGACGAGAACACTGCGCGCCAGTTAAGAGACTTGCGCGTAACGGCGATGGGACGCTTGATGCGCGGGGCAATGTAGCCCTTATCGACCCTGCGCTTCTGGAGCTCAAACTCGTAAATAGCTCCAGCTAGGTCGGATCACAAATGAATTAATCAAAAGTAATTAAAAACCATACGAAAGCACACTTTAAAAGAAAACCAGTTCAGAAGACACGACAATACCATAAAATCTTCGTTTATTCTTCAGATTATTTAAGGTTGTTCATACAATCATTAAAAATATTTGTAAAAAAATGGTCAAGTCATTGTTTTAAAGCGTATCTCAGGACGTATAGCTACGCATTCCAACGTTCATTAGCAGCATACTTAACGAGTGATTCTGTACAGAAAATGTTAAAACAGTTGCTGGAAATGCATCCACCAACAGTCACGCATGCTCGCCGACCTCTACATGTGGCGCGTTTGGTTGAAAATGGTGCGCACGCACTTTATGGGCCGCATAAACTTAGACAAGCGGTTAGTCTCCACCGACGCTACCAATCTTGCATTACTGACGGTGGTAGCAATTTTGAGCAATTATTATAAACATTGCTGTAAAAAGGCATTTAGCGGCGACGTTGTAAATAAACAATGTGTTGCATTTCATGTGTTATTTTTGTATTTGTGCCTCAACGCGTCACTTCCACCCATATATCCCTTTACAATAATTGTTTGTTTTACTGAGCTCCACCACCCCTCAATGTTTGTCCCATGATTTTAGAACCATCCTGTATATACTACCACAGCTACTAAGATCGTGGACTGGCTGGCACCCCGAAAGTAAACTGCCACGAATCACAGCGACGTTATGTAAGTTCGCAGACGGGCGTCCCGAGTGTAAGCAGCCACACATCACGACGTACGGGTATACTTACTGACTGATCTACGTATTTAGTTACTGTGCGTTATTTGTTTTGCCGAGTTACCAAGGTTTAAAACAAAAAACCAAGAGAAGTTCCTTTGATTGTTTCTTTCGACTTCCGTGAAATCTCTCATAACTATTTATTATACGTTTTTCCTTCGCGCTTATTACAGACCATAAAAGACTGATATATGACCGAATCGCCTGCCAGAAATATAACTTGAAAAAAAAAAAAATAGGTATTCGTAAGAAACAGGTCTTTTGTGTGATTGCATTCGGTATTGATCTCGAAACTGCTCGATTCACGGTGGCTTCAATTATGCACCGGAGCAAGCTCGCGTATGCCATTGGAGCTTGCCGAGTGAGTTCAAGCTTCTTTAAAGCCACCGATTTTAGAGACAAATGTACATGGCAGATATGGAAATTAAAATTGAGTTCACAAAAAACTGTGTTTACAGTAATCTGGCGTTTTCTTGGAAAATAACTAAATACATCATATGACTGAGTGTTTCAGGTTGGTCATCCCCGGATTTTCCATAACNGCGTTTTCTTGGAAAATAACTAAATACATCATATGACTGAGTGTTTCAGGTTGGTCATCCCCGGATTTTCCATAAGTTATTTTCTAAATGGAATTGATGTTTTTCTTTAATTGACTCAAAATTCCAGAGATTGATAAGGGCGTATACCGCTGTAGTTAATATTTTTTTCCCTTAAGTCCCGTTCTGTAACAGTGAACCCCTGTGAGAATTTCTAGAAACTTACTTTACCGCGTCGTGTAATCATTTTAAGCTCAAAAACGAAGTGTCTGTTAGCGGAAATTAATAAAGCCTTTATTTATAAAGCCACGTAAACGCTTAAATTTGCCATTTGAATAATTATTAAGGGATCATATTGAAAATATGACGTCGCTGCCGTACCATATTGTACTAAAGAATAAACACATTTGCACTGTCACTTATTATGCTGATAATACTGTTTGTACAGAACATTCAACAAATTTATTAACTGGCGATAGAAGACCGTAATAAATTTGTTTGAGACGTAAATAAATAATTTCTTTCTATCGAAAGAAATAAATAGACCCTTTCAAACGTTTAATAGCGAAAAGACAAGCGTGCATGGCAACCAGACGGTTAGAATACAATTTGTTTTATGCTACGAACTGTATTATGGCTGGGAAATGACTATTAACTTAGCCATTAGCTGGTAAATATTTAATTTTATGATAAAGGAAGCGGGAAAATATATCACTCTGCGACTTACCTAAATGGTTATTAACGGCAGTAGTCACATACGAACACGCTTACTTGTATATAGAATAAAATAGTAGAGATTTAGTATGCAGTAAAATAAAAATGTATGCTGAACCTAAGAGTCGTGAAAACATCAAAGCTATCCGCCTAAGACAATTTTATTGCACTCGTTCGCTACTGGAAGACTTTCAGCTCTTCATGCGGTTGAACAGTGCAATACGGATGTCGAAATTCAGAATTACACAAAGGCATTCGGATATGTTGAACTCGGAATTTTCAGTCTACATACNGCGTTTTCTTGGAAAATAACTAAATACATCATATGACTGAGTGTTTCAGGTTGGTCATCCCCGGATTTTCCATAACTTATTTTCTAAATGGAATTGATGTTTTTCTTTAATTGACTCAAAATTCCAGAGATTGATAAGGGTATATACCGCTGTAGTTAATATTTTTTTCCCTTAAGTCCCGTTCTGTAACACTGAACCGCTGTGAGAACTTCTAGAAACTTACTTTACCGTGTCGTGTAATCATTTTAAGCTCAAAAACGAAGTGTCCGTTAGCGGAAATTAATAAAGCCTTTATTTATAAAGCCACGTAAACGCTTAAATTTGCCTTTTTGAATAATTATTAAGGGATCATATTGAAAATATGACGTCGCTACCGTACCATATTGTACTAAAGAATAAACACATTTGCACTGTCACTTATTATGCTGATAATACTGTTTGTACAGAACACTTCAACAGCTTTATTAACTGGCGATAGAAGGCCGTGATAAATATGTTTGAGACGTAAATAAATAATTTATTTCTATCGAAAGAAACAAATGGACCCTTTCAAACGTTTAATAGCGAAAAGACAAGCGTGCATAGCAACCAGACGGTTAAAATACAATTTGTTTTATGCAACGAACTGTATCACTGATGGGAAATGACTATTAACTTAGACATTAGCTGATAAACATTTCATTTAATGATAAAGGAAGCGGGAAAGTATATCGCTCTGCGACTTACCTAAATGGTTCTTAACGGCAGTAGTCACATACGAACACTCTTACTTGTATATAGAATAAAATAGTAGAGATTAAGTATGCAGTAAAATAAAAATGTATGTTGAACCTAAGAGTCGTGAAAACATCAAAGCTATCCGCCTAAGACAATTTTATTGCACTCGTTTGCTACTGGAAGGCTTTCAGCTCTTCATGCGGTTAAACAGGGCAATACGGATGTCGAAATTCAGAATTACACAAAGGCATTCGGATATGTTGAACTCGGAATTTTCAGTCTACATACNGCAATACGGATGTCGAAATTCAGAATTACACAAAGGCATTCGGATATGTTGAACTCGGAATTTTCAGTCTACATACAGTCTGTTCATAACAGGAACTGGAATCGCAGATTACGCACATAACAAATTTACCTCAACCATGACTTGCCATCACGCACTACTTCGCCACACCGTCCGTTATTTTTACTTTGTACTAGGTGTTTATTGTAACAAATATGTAAGAATGAAAGTTTACTGGCTTCATCGCTGCTTTACACTATACTGCAATTTGGCTGCGTTGCTATATTCACGTGAGCATTTTTTTTTACTAACACTCGGTGTTTAGCAACTAAGCATTAATTTAATCATGTACGTTTAGAACTAAACTGTTTCTTTTTTTATCTGTGGCGTATATTGACATGTAAAATTTTCAGGTGCAAGGGTAATTCTTGTGAGTTATACGAGTGATATAAAGAATTTTGTAAATATGGTTTGAAAATGTCAGAAAATTAAGTCTTGGGGGTAGAAAAAATTTTGAAGCAACGCATTTCTAACCAATAATATCTACGTGAAAATATGGCAAACATAATTCATAACTTTAAACTTCTAGTAGTGACAGTCACATTTTTGTATGTTTAGTCATACCTAAAATATTATAAAGTAGATTTTACCCGCGGCTTCGCTCGCGTGGTTATAGTAACAAACTAACAAGAAGAAATAATGATATTTGTTAGTAGACAGACACTGATCATAAACACAGAACAGAGCACTAACGGTGACATTTTTTTGTGCTAGAATCGCTCTTTTGCATAGCTACTGGTCATCATTTTTATTTCTTTGTAGATCTGCGTAAACGCTAGAAATAAATTCCGTATCACTCTGCACCAAATTACTGAAATCCCTCGTTAGTGACACACAGCCCTCGGCATCTGTTTCTAACCGCCCATCTCCAATTTTTATTAGTGTTTCAGCATAATGTCCCGTATCAACGTCATTGTAGAGGTGCACTCTCACATTTGTCGTCAAGCTGAATTTCTTGACATTTGACCATAAGCTTGACGACTTGAGACAGGCAAACTAAAGTAGACGAGGTGTGCCCCTCTGAATCACCGGTAGAGTTTGGTGGAAGTCACAAGCCAGTAATACAACTATTCCTTCCATAATGTCTTTATTGTTTCGTGTATCCTGTAGAGTTCGGTTAAGGGTATCTGTCACTTTGTTGTGTGACATTGTGCTTTCGTCCCACACTAACAACTTACATTGACGCATTATTGTACCCTAAGACTTTTTTTTTTACAAAAAAATGTTTTCTGAGGGAGTGAGATATTTTTTCGTCATAAAATGTAGCCTACGCCACTTCCCAGCCCTCAAACTATCTCTGTACAAAAAATCACGCCGATCCGTTGCGACGTGAAAGAAGGACAAATAGACAAACAAACACACTTTCGCATTCATAATATTAGTAAGGATGTAACCTCGTGTACTTCGTAATGAGTGGAAAGTACCCAAGAAAATTTTACCTCAGTCGAAACGTAAATATAGCCATGAAGCGGAAACTACAATGCACATGATATGCTTCCTAAGCAATGTTCACGCAGCACATGTTTATACGCTGTTCCAACCGAGCGAACAGTTATCGATTGCAAGTAAAATGTTTGACAACGCCAGAAGTTCATCAGCGAGTCAGGAACGCACAAGGACGCGGTAAACCAAAGTGGTTTCCTCAGCTAATCTAAACTGCCTAACAAACTTAAGTGAAACTTCAGAAAATAAGTGGGAAAACAAGGACTTTCTCTTTCCCAACCACTAACCTTTTTTTATCTAATCTGTTCAGCAGTTTCAACGTCGTGCGGACACCTCAGACGAAATGAGTACAAGGAGGTCGCAAGCGAACTAAAGACTACCACCTGTCGTCGGTGTTGATTACACGAACAGCGAAACCATATACGTGCACGACGATAGACGAATCAGAAGAGCGGATGAAACGCGAACGGCAAGAGAAAATGCGCTGTTAAAGTTTTATAGGTGGGTTCGAACACGTGCGTGTTTGTGAAACACACTCCACCCTCAACTCCCAGAAACCTTCCGCGTGGCCTTCAGCCTGGTAACTCAACACACGTCACCTCTGAAGGCGACTGCGGCGCTGAGTCTTCACGCAAGTCTGTGGAGCGGTACCTGCTGTTTGGGGGAGGATAAAAGTACTTCGTCTGACGGGCAGCCCACCCGGCCCGGACTGTCGGCGGGCGTGGCGTCGCCTCTCGGTGCTCGAACACGCCGACAGACGACGACGGATACTTCCTCGACGTAGGCCCGCCGCGGACCGCGTTGCCCGACTGACTGACATTCTCGCATCGCTACACGCTCGTCTCTCTCTCTCTCTCTCTTCCTCCCCTTCGGCCGCAGCTACCACCCCTCCCGCTCCAACCACCGACACCACCCTCCACCCTCGCGCGCGCGCGTGTGTTGTATCTGCCGAGGGCAAACAAGCCGGGACGATGGCGAACACAAGATGGGTCACGCCAACGGTGAGGTGTTGTTATATAGGGAGGGGGGGGGGAGGCTTGAGGAGACGACGAGAATGAAACAATAAAGGGGGTTGTTTGTTTCGTCTGCGCGACGGTGGAACGAGTACACTTCAAGAAGAGACGGGTGAACGACGCCTGCTCAGAAAGAAAGTTATTTCGCTGGAGGCGGAGAGGTATAACGAAAACCGTGCGATGACAGTTTTTTTTCCTTCGGAGGAAGAGGGGTGCATGACACGGTCACATTCACGCCCCATTTCCAAGACGACGTTCAACCCCCATCTTCTCTCGTCGAGCGAGAAGGATGGTAGATAAGATCTTTCAAGTCCTACATCCACAGAGCGTTTATTTTTTTCCAAAAAATGTATTCCATCCCCGCTCTCACTCGTAGTATTTTTTCAAGATTATTCAGAGTTGTTGAATGGGGTCACTATGCGCTTTAGAGTGAGCGAGTGAAGAAATTTGGGCGACTCTTAACATCGAGGTTTTGAGAGCCGACGAGGGTGAAGTGAGGTGAGTATGGAGCAGCGCAGGAATGAAGGTGTGGAGGAAACGGGAGATCCCCGAGAAAATCCGCTGACCAGCTGCATCGTCCGGCACGATTCCCACTTGCGAAAATCCGGAGTGAACCGAGCGGGAATTTGACCTGGTTCTCCTTGGTGGGAGGCGAGCAGTATAACCGCTCAGCCACCCTTGCCCCTCCACTATAGAGTAATCTGCTCCCACTTCTTTGGTCATTCTGATGTGGCACATCATGAGTGAGTTACAGTGGGTTTTGAGTAGCACGTCTATACACTGACATGAAAAAAAATTATGGGACTGACTCNGGGGGGGGGGGAGGGGTGGATACACGGTACTAGACCAGTGTTCCATGACTTTTGGCATGTCGCTATTACGAAAATGCTGAAACAAACAGACCAAACTCGTTATATAGGGCTCCGAACCACTTTGTAACCGACTACGTATTCATAAATTAAGTCAACGCTGAGGGATTGGCACGAACTAACTTTAAGATTTAGCCAATCCGTCAAATTAACTGGAGAAATTTCCAGATAACTTGTCGTGGGGTCACTACAGGACGATAGCAATCAGGTTAAGTATCTGTCAAATCCCGGTTTCGCTACAATAAAAGTAATAATAAATCTTTATTTATTTTTATATGCCGGGGAAAATCCCGACTTTAGTTCGATTGGCAGGGAAGCACGGAGCCTCAAACAAAGGAATTCCAACAGCATTTGTATTGCACAGGGATCGTAGAGCTACGTGGTGAAATCCGTCCCAAGTGTGGCCGGACCTAGTGAGCCCACGATTTTTTTCCGAATACGATTCACTACCACACCACCAAAAACACACAGTAAATTTTTGCACAGTTTCAATATCATCCCTCCGGATTGAGAGAAAACGGTTTATACAATACACGTATATGACGTGAAAACTTTAATTAAGAAAGACCTCGTAGCTGCATGTCAAAGGAGAAACTATGAATCACATTTTGCAATGTCGGTAGGTAACCAGTTGGGGAATTGCAGAGCAGTTGTCGCTCCAGTAATCTCTGCCTAAAACATTCGCCATTGGATATAAACAACACTCTACAGTGAACGAAGCGATGAGGGTTTCTTTGCGTTTACCTCTACACACAAACTGGCTATGTAGAAGTTTCCGTTTTGCTCTTGGCGCCATCGTACTGCCATAGATGTTGCTTACAATAACCTTCGCTCCTTCTGTTTCCGAGTCAAACACACCCTTTCCACCCAATTGTACCAGGGTAGGAGGTTGTAGGAGAAAGAACAGCGGCTTGTGTTCTTTCACATGTTTGCAAATCACGTCAACCATACAGAACGAGCTGGGAGAGGATTTCAGCGCCACTGATTTACACATTAAAAGAATTTCTGCGTTTTATTCGTGATCAAAATTTCAAGTTTAATTAAATTTTGCTCATAAAATGCTGGGGAATAACTTGCAGGTTCTTAAAAGAGATTTCCATCTAGAAGTTTTTGACATTTCCTGCCAATAATTTTAACTTTACTTTATGTCCCTGAGAGTTTATTACGATGCATCTAACACATATATTATATTTTAGCCTTAACCTGAATAAATACGCTTCGACGAGTAGCCATTTTGGTATCTTGGTCGCACGCGATGAATTGAGGGCAATACCGGCGTTGTTTGCGCGTGAAAAGATAAGACCGGTCCAAAATTTCAGGCGCAGAAAAAAGCGGATAATGCAGAAGTGGTGTAAAGCTGTCTGGTTGGCTGTTGGTGCTGTCTGTTCTGTCTGGTCGGTTCTGATCAGGGACCGCGTGAATGAATCTTTAGTTGCTTGTCTCACGGAAAGATGGCACTCTCGAACGAAATGGTTTATAGGTACCTTTTGGCGGGACAGTTAACTAGTCACACAAAGAAGGGGAATTCTGATACGGCTTCGTTCCGTGAACGGTGCTATCGAAATACAATTTCAAAACATAACCATACAGATTTCAAATGTATATTGTACAAAAAAGTAAGCGAAAAGTTTTCAAAATGGCTTACAATAAAACGTATTAATTGTTCATAAATAATTTTTTTTANTACAAAAAAGTAAGCGAAAAGTTTTCAAAATGGCTTACAATAAAACGTATTAATTGTTCATAAATAATTTTTTTTAAAATCGAATTCTGTGATCTACAAAAATATTTGCGTATCAAAAACCATATTTTCTGAATTAAACTTCAATTTTTTTTCTGAAATACCCTTTTTAAAGCTTTAAGTTATGTGTATTTGTCTTCGTCTATTATTTCTTTACATATTCTTGAAAAAACACTTTTTGTNTACAAAAAAGTAAGCGAAAAGTTTTCAAAATGGCTTACAATAAAACGTATTAATTGTTCATAAATAATTTTTTTTTAAATCGAATTCTGTGATCTACAAAAATATTTGCGTATAAAAACCATATTTTCTGAATTAAACTTCAATTTTTTTTCTGAAATACCTTTTTTAAAGCTTTAAGTTATGTGTATTTGTCTTCGTCTATTATTTCTTTACATATTCTTGAAAAAACACTTTTTGTTTACGGTGGAGCGGTTAGACTGCTCGCCTCCCACCTAGGCGAACGGGGTCCAATCCCCGGCTTGGTCATTCCCGAAGTTTTACAAGTGGGAATCGTGCCGGACGATGCCACTGGTTGGTGGGTTTTACCTGGGATCTCCCGTTTCCCCCGCCCTTTCATTCCGGCGCTGCTCCATTATCACCTCATTCTACCCTAATCGGCTCTCAAGACCTCGTTGTTAAGAGCCACCCAAATGACTAAACTCAACTCAACGCAGCTTAATGTTTACCGCGAAGAAGGTAAAAAAAAAA
>NQII01000045.1:701540-816898 GCA_002778355.1 Clitarchus hookeri
AATGCGGTTCAAATAATTTGCATTTAAAAACTGAGGGGATGAGGAAAGTGGGTTATGAACGCGTCGTTGACGTCACTGAGAATCCGGTACAATTCGAATACACGTGGAAACATTCTGCATCTGTTAAACTGGCGCTGACCTATTTCTTTAAACCACAATTTGCGAAATTCATGCACATGTGGTTACCTCGGGCGACGCGTTTTCAGCCGTCTTCCGTACGTTCCAAATTACACCCGGGAAGAAGGAGAACAGAAAGAAGAAAACTGTTGTGGGACGAGTTGACACACATTCCTTGTTCCCGTTTTCTCAGCCGGAGCGGCCGCAAGTGCTGGTTGCAGACAGTTATTTCGTTTGTTATTTGTTTCCGTGCTACAAAATTCTCTCGATGCACAAGTGCGGATACGTTTACAAAGAGCACATTTCAAAATAATGATCTTATTCGCTCGATCGTGACATGATAAAATTTGCGGCATCTTCATTTGATCTTACGCGACAGGTTGTTTGCACCTTTGTTTACTCATTTTTTTTTTCCTTAACAGCAAGGAAAAACCTTTGCTATTTAATTGGGAAACTGGCATCTAGCAAATCACACACATTTGCAGCTAAGTTTAGCAGTTGTAGTGTACTTGCACAGAACATTTTACGTAAAAGTATCCCTGCTACAAATATATGTAAATGAAGGAAAATACTTAGAATGGGCCAATTATAATTATAGGTTCGTTGTACTTGATGCATCCTAACTAAAATTATAATTGCGAAAATGTGTTTGTTTGTTAGTTTGTTTGTGCTTCTTTCACATCGCAACGAAACAACGGATTGGCGTCATTTTTTGTACAGAGATAGTTGGAGGGCCGGGAAGTGACATAGGCAACTTTTTATCACGAAAAAATATCTCATTCCTTTGGGAAATGTTTTTAGTAAAAATGGCGCTCGGGCTACGATGCTGCGTCAATGTAAGTTGTTAGTGTGGGACGAAAGCACAAAATGTCACACAAAAAGGCGATAGAGGTCCTAAACCGAACTTTACAGGATAAACGAAACAATACAGCCATTATGGTAGGAATGATTGCATTACTGGCTGGTGACTTCCGCCAAACTCTACGGATGATACAGAGGGGCACACCTGCAGATGAAATCACAGTCTGTCTCAAGTCGTTATGCTTAAGGGCAAATGTCAAGAAATTCAGCTTGAGGACAAATATGAGAGTGCACCTCTACAATGACGTTGTTACATGACATTATGCTGAAACACTATTAAAAATTAGAGATGGGCGGTAAGTAACAGGTGCCGAGGGCTGTGTGTCACTAACGGGGGATTTTAGTAATTTGATGCAGAGTGATACGGAACTGATTGCTAGCGTTTACGCAGATCTACAAAGAAATATAAATGACAAACAGTGGCTGTGTAAAAGAGCGATTCTAGCACCAAAAAATGACATCGTTAGTTCTCTGTTCTGTGTTTATGATAAGTGTCTGTCTACTAACAAATACCGTTATTTCTCCCTATACGTTTGTTACTATAACCACGCGAGCGAAGCCACGGGTAAAAACTGGTTAGAAAATATGAGTGTTTGCAATATTAGTCCTACCACCTACATGCATGCGAACTTTACATTGACACGCAAGTCTCAACTACAGTCAAATACCGGTGAAGAAGGAGGAATAGTGGCGTATTCTCGGAAATAAGGAATTGTAATTGTGGAGGCACACGTATGTAGGGGTTCTTCTAAAGGAAAAACAACAACACTACAATTACCTTGAAAAACATACAGTGCCTTTCACGGCATAATCGAGAACGAATTGCAGCGCGTATCCATGAAGGCGATGAACGTACATCCCAGATAGTATGTAAGCTTTCGGCAAGCTTGCCTTTGATCTGAATTTGCCTTGTAGAGCAAGATATTCATATAACGTGACATTCAAGTGAAATATAAGGTAACTGACATATACTTGCTAATAACGCGCATGCAGATGGCTTCAAACATTGTATGCAGTTTGGCAAGACAAGGTCGTAGCAAATTTTGTAAATCAATCTTCCTTAAAGGTTGATGCGTGGAGAATAGCAAGTTCGATTCAAGCTTGTTAAAAGCTTGCTGGCTTGCACAGAAACTATGCGGCAACCTTGCAAGTTTGTCATGGTAGTTTTTATTTAAACTTGAATCAAACCTTTTATGTGTCAGAGACAGATGCATAGACTGTAAATCCTATAATTTTCAGTATCTTCAGTTACCCGGGACGTTCGGTAAGTGCATATGTGATTTTTTTTGTTCAATCCAATACAAATATTTATAGTATGGTTATTTTAGTAGAACTATAGATCAAACTGCTGTGAAAATCACATTTCGTTTAGTTAGAAGTCGATTTATAAAGGGTGAGAATGAAGGCAAAACGCAACAACCAATCCTTAATGCGGAAGAAGAATTTTCCTCCTTGAAAACTCTCCAATCCTACTGGGAAAGTATGTAGCATTAGTCGTGCTTTCCGAACACTGGTTGCACATAACAATAATACAAGATATCTCCCGTTTCTCGCGCCCTTTCATTCCGGCGCTGCTCCATACTCACCTCAATTCACCATCATCGGCTCTCAAGACCTCGATGTTATGAGCCGACCAAATCTCTTCACTCACTCACTCACCCTCTGATTGAATATCATTTATATCTCCCTACAACAGCACCCATTTCGAACTCATATAACTATCTACAATGACTGATTATAACAAAAAATGCCTGAAGGGTGTCCTTGCGTTTATGCCTTCGCGTATACAGCGTCCTGCTGGGCAAGTTCACTGGGATCAAAGGTTAGTCTATAGGGCCATTTGGTCGCATCGTGTATAAAGTTACAGCATCTTATTAAGAGAAACCGTTCTGGCTGTGTGAGCCACGGAAGACAGAGACTAGTAAATGCAATACTGACTCGCGCATCAAATATCTCGTTTCCCCTATGTGCAACTACGCTCATTGTCACGAAATTTGCATCACTAGGAAGGAACCGCCGAAATGGAGTAAAAATTGGCACAGGCAACGTGAACGGTGATACAAATAACCGATCATAGCATCAGGACAAATAGGTTATTTATTCGGAGAAAGTGGGAAAGATGTAAATTTACCTTTGGTAAATTATTGCACCACCCTTGGCGTGAATACGTATGGCGATACAGTCCATCAAATGTCATATAATCGCTAGCGTGGAAGTCCGCCACACAGTTGTTGAAACTGCAATTTTATAATCCGCTTTCTGAAGCTTAAATTCCAGCTGTCTCTGTACATGTTTTGTAAATGGCCAGTTTGGAGACTGGGCTGGCCAAGGAAGGGAGTAGACAACATGAAGGCAGTACTGGGAAATCTGCGCTGTACCTACGTGGGCAGAAATTATCGTATTTAAAAATTACCAGTTGAAATAGCGTCATGAGGGGAAGCGCATAATGCAGAAGAATCTGCTGAACGTACCATCGTGCCTTCAGAATTTCCCTGATAATTACCAAGGAAAACCGAGAACCATATGAGATTGAACCATACACAATGACGTCACCAGTTCGGGTGGTGTGTCGGTAAACGATGAAGTCTGAATTTGTGCGCGGTCCATTGTCCCCTTTATATTTACGCACGATTGTCATCCGTATCCAGAACAATCTGGATCCTTCACTTAAGACGATTTGTAGTCATTCTTAAGCCGTCCACGCCATCGAGTGCATGACGACAAAACAGCAGAAGAAGTCACCTTTGTCGGGGTGGCAATGGGAGGCGGCATAAGATACGTCGAGAATGTATATCTTCCCCTGCGTGTCCCCTCGCAATAGTGCGTGTGGAAGCAGGGCTACTAGTGATGCCGTTACGTGTCTCGGAATCGTTATAACAGATACTGCTTGTTGAGTTCGCGACTATCGGGTGATTACATGGTTTTCTCTTCTTGTGGTCGTTCCGGGTCACCCAGAATCTTCTCGGTGTGCGTGCATGTTCTCTCACGTTCCCACTGTTCCCAGCATCGTTACACAGTTCGGTCGCAACGGTCCGTGTGACGAGCAGTTCGACGGAACGACTAGCCTGCCTCCCGAAGTGCAACGACTCGCTGTTACTCAATCTCTGTAAGCTGTTTGTACCTGTGTCGAAAACGTCACCAAGGCTTGCTAGCTACTCACCGACGCTCACTCCACACTGCCTCGTCCTGTGACCCATTCAAGTTACCAGGGTTACAGCGCTGTTTGAACTCCCTGGTTACTGTTCTACGGGATCATTCGCATAAAAACTTAAATTCGTTTCACTTTTGCCCGTGATATTACTGTATACCAACATTCGCCCCTCGCGGATAGTTCGTCCTGAGTGCCACTATTTTTTTTGGTAATGAGTGTACTAAACTGCCGTGTAAGATTTTAGTCGTGTTGCGTGCTGTCAACCACCCTAAAATTTTTATTTGTAACAAAGTTAACTGCAAACACCAATATTGCTTCTCACTTACTGAAGTATTGAAGCTCGTTTCCGGCAACGTTGAAAGGTCTGTAAATAATGTGCAAATTTTTTAATATATGCGAGGTGAGTGATTTGAATATTTATCTGCCTCTATGACATAGGTCTTTGCTGTTTTATTTTAAATGAGTTCGCCAACGGACATCCAAGAATTTTCTTTGATCTTTACGTTTTTAAAAGTTGCATCCTTCATTTTGCATAGTTCAGACAGAACGCAGACAGCACAAAAGTTCAGATTTCTGAATGCTTCGACTTGGGATATGGGAGGTTGGGACAGCGCCATGACGTCAGAGGGTCACGTGCCCCGATCTGCGCATCCTTGTCTTAAGGCACAGGTTGGGATAGTGCCATTTTGGACCGGCCTTTATTTGCATCAGTAATAACTAAAACATATTTATCGCGTTTTCTTCTTTCGGTGAGATTAAAACTTTACAGGTCATAATAATTTGAATGTTACTTCCGTGCGGGCAAAATTTTCTACTGGTCTATTACAACAGTGGGCAATTCAAAATGATACCTATCTCGACAGAAGAGTTGCAAAACAGTGCCATCTCATCAAACACATTAAACCAAAAAACTACCCCCTTCCATCCCTAACACCATCCACTCGCAATAAAATAATAAAAAAAACTCCAGCATTATAATTTGTACATAACAAAAATTAAATTATTTGGGTTGGTAACCTATATAGATCACAGCATTTGTTTGTACACGTTATTTTCTTCATATACAGCTTAGGGGAGGAGGGGGGGGGGTAATGATACATTGTAGCTGCGCTACTTTTATAGAACTGAAAAAGTGTAGTATACGTGGTCTATATGAAATTGAGTATAGATACGGAGGACTCGGTGTCTCGTTGACAGCGAGGCCATTATAGGCGCAGTAAGTTGCCTAGAGAGGCAGGAGCGGGGGAAGGAATAGGCAATGGCCTGTGGAAAGGAACCACCCCAGAATTCGCTTGGAGTGATTTCGTGGAAACCGTGGCAGAAGGATATCAGGGTGGTGGAGCTGGAAATAGAACCCATGTCCTCCCGAACGCGAATCCAGTGGTTTACTCCTGCACCACCTCGCCCGGTCCCGGCCGAAAATATCTTGCCTGCCATGGCCTGAGGTCGAACCGGGAACCCCAGTCGGAAGGGCTACAGCCTAAATCACTGAGCCAACCAAGGTTATCTCACGTAATGTGTTATTTCGTACACATATGCACACTCGTGCACAAATTTTACAGCCAGCGATTAGGTTAATGACAAATTGTAGAACAATCATGCAGGCCTGCATTTAATGTGAAAATAATTGTAAAAGGAATTAATCGCGCGTGTCATACAGAGGCAATCTTGTAATACATTTATTTACCGTGTTTTTGATATTTTTGTTCGCATATCTTTTTCGGTTCAATGATAAAACAGGCTTTTAACAGTTTTTTTTTAACATCAGTAGGGATAGCCAACGTGATCTCACCTAAGCCGGCGTAACCTACTTTGATATACTCTAACTNTTACAGAGGCAATCTTGTAATACATTTATTTACCGTGTTTTTGATATTTTTGTTCGCATATCTTTTTCGGTTCAATGATAAAACAGGCTTTTAACAGTTTTTTTTTTAACATCAGTAGGGATAGCCAACGTGATCTCACCTAAGCCGGCGTAACCTACTTTGATATACTCTAACNTTTTTTTTTAACATCAGTAGGGATAGCCAACGTGATCTCACCTAAGCCGGCGTAACCTACTTTGATATACTCTAACTATCTATTAATATATATTAAAAAGAGATAATTTATTATTATTTGTTCTTTTTCATGCGTCATAGAGTAACTTTAAATTGTTCCAACTGGCATCTTCAGTAGTGATTATAGATATTTTTGAAAACTGTTTCTCATACATCAGTTATCGCATCAATAAAATAAGTTGGAATGGCTACTTGAAAATGTTTTTATTTCCTCGATTTTCCAATTGTCGCACTTGGTGCTTTGATCAAGATGAAACTTCGTGGCATGTTCATCACACGGGACCAGTTACTTAAATATTTTCAGGTGTTGGGTATATTAATTTTTTTCCCAACCACCACTATGATATAAATAGGATGTTGATAACTTACCAGGTTTTTCTTTTTATGTATGTACTGCAAAAAGTATGTATATACGTACTGCAAAAAGTGTTAACATATTTTGTGAAAAGAGGACGTGTTGTATATATTATCGTTCTTGTTTCTTACATCTGAAGCCAGCATTCCACAGCCCCCCTCCCCCTCAACACAATTGCCGTCACTGCCACCACCGCACCGTCACTGGTACCATCACCAGTGACATACGTTTCAAAGAAGCAGGTAATGCCTCTTGCTGTGGCGTGATTTCAGATTCTCAACATGACAGTTCGGCCAGTCGCTGGGACGTTGGAAACTATGTGAGAGTATGCTCACAGTCTAAAATGTCCGAAATGATGAAGATTATAAAATGGCGAAGGAGTCTTGGACTCCATCTGGCAGTTTCCAGTTCTCCATTGTTTTTTTGCAAGGTAGTAAAACAGGAAGTTCAGAAAAGAAGGGATNACTCCATCTGGCAGTTTCCAGTTCTCCATTGTTTTTTTGCAAGGTAGTAAAACAGGAAGTTCAGAAAAGAAGGGATGACGAATTTTTCACGGCTTGGTTAGAGTGATAAAGGTAATGGCGTATACTGCTGAATGCGTGATTCGTTTGGCCTTGAATGTGGTAGCATTGGTGATCGAAAGCTGGGAACTCTTGGCACAAAAACCGTTGAAGAAGTACAAAGATGCAATTTCTGAATTGAAGTATCATTCATCTTTAAAGTACCACTTAAGAATGCCTTGAGAAAGCATTACATTTTAGCGAAATATATGAAGGTAAAGTCAACACTGTGGACATTCAACTTGACTATTGTGAAACAAAACATTGACGCAAATCGGGGATAATTGGTGGCAATTGTAAAAACCATTTTATTTTGCGGGAGAAAAAAAAATACCACTTCGTGGTCATCGTCATGAAATAGACTGCATAGTTGAGAAAAACAGTGCAGGGAAACTCAGGNAAAAAAAATACCACTTCGTGGTCATCGTCATGAAATAGACTGCATAGTTGAGAAAAACAGTGCAGGGAAACTCAGGGCTTTGCTGCATTTCCGAATTGATGCAGGTGACGTAGTCCTCGGAAAATCACCTAAAATGCACAAAATAACTCTACATTATTAAGTGCATTAACACAAAATGATATTGTTCATTGCTGTGGGGATTTGATGGTAGAAAACGTTATAGAAAGAGTGAAGAAAGAGAAGTGGTTTTCAGTTTTGGCAGATGAAACAACTGCTGCAAGACACTCTGAGAAGCTTTCCATCAGCATAAGATATGTCAATTTGGAATCAAAATCAGTAAGACAAGACATCATTCAGTTTGAAAAAGTTGTAGATCTAACAGGAGAAGCCCTTGGTAGAACCGTCGTTATTACTTAACAAAACTCAGCACTGAGCGTAAACTATGCGAGAGGGCAATGGTATGACGGAGCATCTGATATGTCTGGGAAGTTCATAGGAAGCCAAGCATATATCTCCGAACTTCAACTTCTTGCTGCTTATGCACACTGCTATAGTCATTGTCTTAATGTGGCCTTGGTAAAGGACTGTGACATTTTAGCAGTGAAAAACATGATACGCGTGGTTGAAGAAACCACCAGTTTCATAACAGACTCTCCAAAACGGCTTGCAATATTTAAGAATNAAACATGATACGCGTGGTTGAAGAAACCACCAGTTTCATAACAGACTCTCCAAAACGGCTTGCAATATTTAAGAACACTGTCCCAATCTGAACACTGGACATTTGTTGAGTTTGTGCAAAACAGGTTATGTTGAACATCAAGAGGCTTTCATTGGATTTGAAGAAATGTTGCCAGCTGTTTTGTAATTTTTTGAAGACATTATCGATGCCTCCAATGNAAACATGATACGCGTGGTTGAAGAAACCACCAGTTTCATAACAGACTCTCCAAAACGGCTTGCAATATTTAAGAATACCACAAAAGAACACTGTCCCAATCTGAACACTGGAGATTTGTTGAGTTTGTGCAAAACAGGTTATATTGAACATCATGAGGCTTTCATTGGATTTGAAGAAATGTTGCCAGCTGTTTTGTAATTTTTTGAAGACATTATCGATGCCTCCAATGGTGATGTATTTGCAAAAGCCAATGGCATCTACCATTCCATTAAAATCATTCAGTTCATTCTGACTTTGGAGACTTTCGGCAATGTTTCGAAATGCACACAACCTCTATCGAGGCGAGTGCAGGCAGTAAATTCTGACATTGGACAAGCAGACATTACATCTGCATCACTGGAGGCTCTGAAAAAAGACAGGAGCGATGAAGGCTTTAGTAAAGTTTTTAAAAATCTTTCGAAATTGCAACATTTCTTGAAATTGATATCACGATTCCCAGAATCAGTAAAAAAAATAAATAAATAAACAGAGTAAATTAAGTTTTCCGAGCGGAACAGTTTTTTGTGAAATTTGAAAGGGTTTATTCCATGTTTCAGTGAACATTATAACAATTAAAAAATTATAGGTATTGCCAATTGCTACCCTTGAGATTTGCCAGGGAGCATTGGTAGTCTTAAAAGTGAATTGAAGATGCTGCATCTTTTGTGACAAAAAAAAAATCGAACGAGGAACGTCCATCTACAGCACTTGATTCTCTGGCATTTGCAAAAATTTAGTTTCCCCAAAAATTAAGTGCTAGAGTTCCTGTAACCACTGAAGCATTAGAGCGCTCTCTTTCTTCTTTAAAGCGAATTAAAACCTATCTTCGCTGCACTAAGACAGAAGACAGGCTCAAAGTTTGGCATTACTTAACATTTATCGAGAAATTAATGTGAAGCCAGAAGACGCCATAGAAACATTTGCATGAAAACATCCAAGAAGAGTGAAACTGTCATCTTTGGAAAAATATTTTTGTTAATATGATTGCTGAGAATTTAAGAAAAATGTGGGACATGAATGCATAAATATGTAGGATACGTGCAAAGAATTGAAGACATGAGTAGAATAATTACTTCACCGTTTCAAGATATGTCTTGAAATTGCAGAATCAGCATCACATTTTTGCTAAGAAAATGTTTAACTTTAGTTTTTGACAATTCTTAAGGAATATCAAAATCACTTTAAATAGAGACTATGGTTGCTTATGCATTTTAAAATGTTGACTATCTGCAATTCGTGATTGTTATGTAACTGCAGTTATGATGTATAACCTCAAACACATGTTTTAGAATGAACTAGGAAAACTATTAAATATTTATGTTTTAGAATGAACTAGGAAAACTATTAAATATTTATAAGTACATTATAAGAATAGTCTTACTACCACTAATGTTATATAGCTGTGTAATATTTATAAAGAATTGTATAGTAAACTGAAATAAAATTATTTCATCTTTTATCTTCGTTTATGGTATATTGTGCTTATGAGTGCGAGGCTGACTGAGCCAGTTGTTGTGGAGTTTCACAAACAAAAATAAAATAAGTATTCCATACATAGATTTTCTAAACAACAGATATGTTGTTCAGAGCTACTGTATTTCCTACGATTATCCTTGCAACAAATGAAATCATGTATTTTTTTTTTTTAATGGTTTGATTTATTTCATTAATGTGAAACTGTACGAACGTAAGACATGTACAGGTTAAAATGGAAAACAAAAATTTAGAAATATTGAATCGTTTGGGCCAATAATTCGAAGACAATTGAGCTGAGGATGATCGATGAATAGGTTCAATCATTTTTTTTTAGTAAATAAATTCTGGAAAACTGAACTAATATAGAAATATATAGGAAAGAGTTTTAAATACGCCATTGCTCTAAACGTACACATCTCTTACTTGTATTGTTCACAATCTCCCATTAAGGAAAATCTATAATGTTTAGCGAATAAATGAGTATTCACGAAAATAAGAAGACCTTAGTAAATACCCGGTCACGTCTATCACTAATACGCGGACAACACGCGAGGTCACAGAATCGTTTCCTAGATTTTTCGATCGCTATCCGCACTCAATGCGAGTCAATCCTTTATTGTAAAGACTCTCTAGAAACCATTCAATATAAATAAATTATGGATAAAATATCTTCCGTTTGTAGTTGAACTTGGTTTCAGAACTGACTATTAACCATACTTAACTCAATTAGGCCTATGTGTGTGCATGCGAGTGTGTGAGCACGTGTGTGTGTGTGCGCGCGCGCTACCACATCAATCTTACAGGAATTGAGGAACCAAAATTCACTAATTGGAAAATAAAAAAAAATTGCAGATGGAAGAGTTTTGAAAATTACGCTTGCGTTATTGCTCATACATTTGTTACCGGTATATGGATATAAAAAAATGCCACGATACATATTTGGGAATAACGATGTTGATAAAAAACAAATTTTTGTCGCATGGCACTTCTAGAAAGAGCTGATAACATTTTAAGTAGGTAACAATATGTAAAAAGCTGTGCGGGATGGTGGAAGCAGTTCCAGAAGCAGTCACCAGATAGCAGCACCACGCGGCCGTCCACAGATCGTTAGCGTCGAGCGAGAGAGCAGCTGCCGCAAGTCGGCGTGTTACACCGTGATAACTCTGCAGTCCTATTGTTGTGCTAGTGTATTGTAGCCGGACGGCGCTGGAAGCAGTTTTATTTATAACACACGAGTTTGTAAATTTTTCAAGTAAATCTCCGTTCCACAGACCCTCCTACACGAAGTTATTATTGATAATGCCAATATAACTGCTGGAACTGTGAAAAAATATTCTAAAATTAAATTTATTTCCCCTGGAAACTAACGCCTTGTTCGAATTTGAACTTCAAGTCTACTACCAACTCACGTGACCCGAATTAGTCGATTAAAATGATGACGTGTTTGGTATTTTATTATTTACTTTTTAGTACGAAACGAAACCTACTAAAATACTACATTTCCAAATCGCAATCATCGTCGAACAAGTGACAATCGACGGCGTCCGAATTGAACTCTACTAAATACTAAAATACTAATATACTGAATGGCCAATTCGAACACAGCCTAAATTCTCGATTTCATGCAACCCGCAGAATCAGACGTTTATGGGCTAGTCAGCAAAACGTTTGCAGAATATTTTCAGGGCGATGAAACATCTGTTGTTACTTTGACAGTTTAAAACGGACAGTGATTAGCAACAATAATGGCATTCTTTAACGGAAATAGAATCCCACAAACAAAAACTTAGAACAAGACAAAAATCTAGGAAGCAACATGGATCCCAGCGGTGACATAAACATCGACAACATACTGAGCAATGTGATAACGATTATAAATACGGAATAGAATACAACAACAAAGAACAACTGCAATGAAAACCAATCAGGAATATATAATATCATCATCCAATAAAAAAAAATAATTGTTACCTAAAAAAAAAAAAAACAAAATTACAATTATAAAATGGCAAATGGCAATAGTAGTAAAAAAATAGTACTGAAAACGACAAAAATAAATAGGACATAGACAATAATCAAATTGAAAATTAACACAGAAAATAAAAATAATAGGAAAAATCGTTCANTAATCAAATTGAAAATTAACACAGAAAATAAAAATAATAGGAAAAATCGTTCATTACAAATGGGAAAAAATCTAAACTTAGAAGTAACAAAACGCAACAAATACAACAACAAAATACTTAACGATACAATTCAGTAGAAATACTAAAATATTAAGAGAACACCAAATTAAATAGACACAACAACCCAAGTCTTCACTACGTTTCGGGGTCTGGAACCTGTCCTCTTCGTTACATATTTTACTTACTTACGGCAATAGACACAATTTATCAAACTATCAAATTACAAATCATACGACTGCCGCTATACTTAATTGATAACTACATCCGTTGCACGTGCACTGCACAGCATTTCACATACAACGTTGACAAGAGATCACGTGCCAAACTCCAGGAGTTGATTCCTTTAGAAAAAATTAGTTGGAGTGATGACAAATACTTTAGAAGTGTGGTGGATATTAAGGTATGTGGCATTAAAAACCAAAGTTTGAAATACACGAGTGTAAAAATATCAGGAAGTACTTGAGATGGAACGACAAAAATCGGAATCGTGTTTCATGAAACGGAGATTGTAAATCTTTTAAAATGTTTTTGGTCAAATCGTCCTCCTTCATTGATTTAAGTAGGGGTAGTCACACTATTTTCACAGGTAACTTTGAAACACTAGGTGGCGATGAAAAATTCGAGCCAAATTATTATTCACCATAGCCAAATGAAGACAAAAAGGTCCATTTAAAATTTCGAAGGTGCAGGGTAGCTCTGTGGCTGAGTATTATTTTACCCATGTGTNTGAAGACAAAAAGGTCCATTTAAAATTTCGAAGGTGCAGGGTAGCTCTGTGGCTGAGTATTATTTTACCCATGTGTGAAATTAAGTACGTGGGTGAAATATGGACCATGGCTGAATTATGAGCATGTATTTTTTTCATTTAGCATCTATCATGTAAGTATAAAGAAATATCGCCTTATGGTCGAAGTTACAACAGTGCCAAGGCACGCATCGTACGTGACGTCATTAGACATCAGCCGTGTCCCTGATTTACAGCAGCCAAGTACATCTCAACGTTCTCGAAAAACTTCTCCTTTCTCTTTTGGCGACAGACTCTCCCCATAAAGAAGCGCTGCTGAAGAGCATCAAGAAAAAGTCTGTAACAGAGACACAAAGGAAAGCCAAGGCGTGTCGCACATTCGGACACAAACATGAAATGTTCTACCGGCAGCAGNTGTAACAGAGACACAAAGGAAAGCCAAGGCGTGTCGCACATTCGGACACAAACATGAAATGTTCTACCGGCAGCAGTGGCAGTGAAGATATAGATGACAGTGCAGCATCTTGTGTATCTTCAGATGTCAAAGCGAGTGACAATGACGCCGAGTGTCAGTACCGTCATAAATTCGACACACAAAATAGGAAGGGAGAGAAATGGGTCCAAAGTAGAACAAGTTGTTCATGGCGTCATGAAGATCGTGCTGGCGATGCTGGAGCTGACGCAAAGTTTATCTGCGATATTTGCCGTTATTGCTAGAAATTCCTTTAAGAAGGTGTACAGGTTATTTTTTTGTTTAGTAAGATTTATTTTAATTTTTTTCTTATTCGTATAATTTATTCATGAAGCACTTCATTTATGAAAATTATTACTTACAGCTTCGTATATTGTTTTAGTATGTTATGGAAACGTATGCATTAACATTTAATGAATTTCACCTGTTGGGTGAAATTATGAATACTTTTCTTCAGTGTTGTAAAATGTAGTTATTCTGTGTACATTTCTGAATAAATATTGGTATAATACGTATGTATTAAAGCTTTTTTTTTGNTGTAAAATGTAGTTATTCTGTGTACATTTCTGAATAAATATTGGTATAATACGTATGTATTAAAGCTTTTTTTTTGTAAGTCTTAAAAAAAGTGGGCAAAATTAGGCGGACTTCCCTTGTTGTTTATCTCCGGAAATGATCCAATACAGGAAATGTACTACATCCAGTTGAAAGTGTTCGACATGTACGTTTCAAAAGTGACTCCACGTGGGGTATGGATGAAGGAATTTCCGGCAAGGAACAAAGACGAACATATCTGCTCGAAATCACCGTTTAGTTGAAATACTCTCTTACAAACTGCATACACTCGTGTGAACGGGTACGTATCGTACGTTTACAAGTTGTTTAACATCCTTCAAAGTAGTCTCCGAAGTNACGTTTACAAGTTGTTTAACATCCTTCAAAGTAGTCTCCGAAGTTGTCCAAGGTTCGTCGCCAGCGATGAGGCAGACATCGTCACAGCGATTCGGCGAGAGGTGGCGCATTTTACGCACGGTATTTCCCGTCTGCCTCATCGCTGACAACGGTCCATCGAGCGGTCGAGCGTAACCACCAATTTNTCTGCTCGAAATCACCGTTTAGTTGAAATACTCTCTTACAAACTGCATACACTCGTGTGAACGGGTACGTATCGTGCGTTTACAAGTTGTTTAACATCCTTCAAAGTAGTCTCCGAAGTTGTCCAAGGTTCGTCGCCAGCGATGAGGCAGACATCGTCACAGCGATTCGGCGAGAGGTGGCGGATTTTACGCACGGTATTTCCCGTCTGCCTCATCGCTGACAACGGTCCATCGAGCGGTCGAGCGTAACCACCAATTTNATTTTACGCACGGTATTTCCCGTCTGCCTCATCGCTGACAACGGTCCATCGAGCGGTCGAGCGTAACCACCAATTTTCTTACGTTAGTTTTCAATCGAGATACGGAAATTAGTTTCCTTCCATTTTTGTTTGTTAAGATTTTCAGTCACCCACCCCCGAAACGACGGAAGGCGAATCTCGACTGTGAAATTGCCAAGGAACGAAGAAACCTGAAACCTTCCTCCTATGAAGAAGCAGTAAGAATGTCTTTCGGGCGAGGATTCTTTTTGAAGTGGCCGAGAGCTGGAGTGGCAAGGTGCGCCGGGCTCTTTGAACAAGTTAATTATCGGAGGAATCTTTTCTTTCGAGGGCTGCGTTCTGTGGAGCCATTCTCCCAACGCAGCAAACACGAATATTAACGGACACAGAAGCACGCGAGGAGTGAAGTATCGGGACGTAATTAAACGAAGCTGTGCCTTTGAAAGCACAGTCTTTGTGAACTCGTCTCCTAAGGATTAGTTCCATAGTAGAAGGGACGCGTGGGTACATAAAAAAGACAAGACTTCTGAGGCTGAGCCTTCATTGTACTTATTTACGCGAGTGAATTTGTTAACGCACCTGTATTTATGTACGTGTGTTTTATGTGGCCTATACGTACTCACGTGTTTGTTTTTATGTATACGTATGCGTGCCTGTCTGTACACGAGGCTTATAAAATATATTGTCAGCATAAAAAGTTTGGTTGAAATTTCTTAAACTGTTTAATATATATGAAAAACTTATAACAATATTTATATGGGCGCCATTTTGAAAAACAGTGTCTACGTATGTATATTTGTGTGAAATGTGAATTCTTTTGTCAGATCGATGTTGATTCTTTACAATAAAATATATTTAACTATACATGTGTATATAAGTAGCCTACCTTGACTACTGTTAGAGAAACAACCTACCCCTTGAAAGTGAAGTTGAAAAACCAGTTAATTAATAAGTCCTTAACCAATCGCAAATTGAGCTCTACCTGNAAGTAGCCTACCTTGACTACTGTTAGAGAAACAACCTACCCCTTGAAAGTGAAGTTGAAAAACCAGTTAATTAATAAGTCCTTAACCAATCGCAAATTGAGCTCTACCTGCCTTCTACACGAAGACTTCAGATCACTAAACAAAATAAGTCATCAACGCGCCGTCATTGAAAAAAGCAACAATGGCCTCAACTGTAATATTTGCGGTTAATTGTATCGCAGTTATCGAAAAATGTCTCCTTGGTCGAACGAACGCACTCAGCTTATCTGTTTGTAGGCAAATCTCAGACGTAGCTATGCCAGGGATTACGAGAAAAAAACTGGCAGCCACGAAACTCTTCCAGCACACATATATCATCACGTTTCTCCTAAGAAATCGCACAACGAAGTTTGACGGGCGAGTTCATAGTAATCGTGTAAATGTAATGTGTGTGTATATTTGTGTGAATCCGGGTAAACAGCAAGATATCCCAGGTAACCTGGGATGAATTCGGAAGTAAGCACTTATTCAAAACCAGTCAATTTATGTCATTCATTTACACGAATAACACGGGAATACTATCGGAGGTGGATTCTTAAGTAACAATGTTTAAATTTCGATACCGATACAATTTTTTTTCTAAATTTTGGCACATACTGGCAGCTGAACGCTAATACTTCATGCAAATTATTATTATTATTTTATTTTTGTGGGAACTGAAAATCACAAAGATGGCACTATCATATAAATACTCGGTAAGAAAATTACAAAAACAGATAGGAATGGCTGCTATAAAAATAATACTTTGATTGAAATAAGTATTCTTTAATTTATACTTAAACGATATTTACATAAATAGCCACAACGTGGATGAAATAGACGATTTTTTTTTCACGATATACACGAATGATGATGCGCTGAAAATTTATAGAAGACGTATGGATTTTTTTGTTATCCTCTGACCTTTTATTGCTGTTCTTGATAAGCGGTAATAACAGGCAATATTATCAATTTGGGAGATTCCATTATTTCTCTTATATTTCGCGCAATACTGTTCTGTGAAAAATTGGCAATTTCTTTCGTCTAGAAACTCTCCGCTCATTTGCTAAAGATAGTGTTTTATTGACAGTTACCGTTCGATATCAGTGAAGAGTAATGTTGTCTGTGCTTTCCTTTCGCTACCACATTCGTGATATTTTGCGAGAGAGGATAGGGAAAAAAATCTCTAGCACGAAAGAAGAGATGGATAGTCCTCCGAGGTAAAACCATTTGTAGTATTTTATGGTCTAGATATGAGCGTATCATTTAGAAGATGAACTGTTCAAAGACATCAAGAAATGGAAAGTGCTCCCAAACCAAACCATTGAAACTTCAGCTGGAAAATGAAGATGGTTTAAGTATTATAGCTTTAGAGGCAGGTGTTTGGTAATGCATTTCTAGTAACTTAATGAACTCTGACTCAAAGTGGTCACTATTTATCTTTGGCGGTTTGCATAAAATACATGCTTTCACAAAGCTCATTTTTATTTTTGCTGTTAAATATATTTTTCCTCCATTTTGCATATTGCCTCTGATTTTACATTAATATTCTAAAGATAATANGACGGGCGAGTTCATAGTAATCGTGTAAATGTAATGTGTGTGTATATTTGTGTGAATCCGGGTAAACAGCAAGATGTCCCAGGTAACCTGGGATGAATTCGGAAGTAAGCACTTATTCAACACCAGTCAATTTATGTCATTCATTTACACGAATAACACGGGAATACTATCGGAGGTGGATTCTTAAGTAACAATGTTTAAATTTCGATACCGATACAATTTTTTTTCTAAATTTTGGCACATACTGGCAGCTGAACGCTAATACTTCATGCAAATTATTATAATTTTTTTATTTTTGTGGGAACTGAAAATCACAAAGATGGCACTATCATATAAATACTCGGTAAGAAAATTACAAAAACAGATAGGAATGGCTGCTATAAAAATAATACTTTGATTGAAATAAGTATGCTTTAATTTATACTTAAATGATATTTACATAAATAGCCACAACGTGGATGAAATAGACGATTTTTTTTTCACGATATACACGAATGATGATGCGCTGAAAATTTATAGAAGACGTATGGATTTTTTTGTTATCCTCTGACCTTTTATTGCTGTTCTTGATAAGCGGTAATAACAGGCAATATTATCAATTTGGGAGATTCCATTATTTCTCTTATATTTCGCGCAATACTGTTCTGTGAAAAATTGGCAATTTCTTTCGTCTAGAAACTCTCTGCTCATTTGCTAAAGATAGTGTTTTATTGACAGTTACCGTTCGATATCAGTGAAGAGTAATGTTGTCTGTGCTTTCCTTTCGCTACCACATTCGTGATATTTTGCGAGAGAGGATAGGGAAAAAAATCTCTAGCACGAAAGAAGAGATGGATAGTCCTCCGAGGTAAAACCATTTGTAGTATTTTATGGTCTAGATATGAGCGTATCATTTAGAAGATGAACTGTTCAAAGACATCAAGAAATGGAAAGTGCTCCCAAACAAAACCATTGAAACTTCAGCTGGAAAATGAAGATGGTTTAAGTATTATAGCTTTAGAGGCAGGTGTTTGGTAATGCATTTCCACTAACTTAATGAACTGTGACTCAAAGTGGTCACTATTTATCTTTGGGGGTTTGCATAAAATAAATGCTTTCACAAAGCTTATTTTAATTTTTGCTGTTAAATATATTTTTCCTCCATTTTGCATATTGCCTCTGATTTTACATTAATATTCTAAAGATAATAAGTTACTTGTGTATCATGGCGGAACGTAGGTATTATGTAACTGAACATATACAGTCAAGTACCTATAATTTTCTTCTTTAATGACTACACAATGTTTGACTGGTGTCACACTTTTTGTAACAGAGCCATTGTATTGCACCTAACGCCAAAAGTGAAATGTTTTGCTGGGGGATACTTTTCCTTATTAAACTGGACTGATATTAGGAAATATGTTACGATTATTGAGAACAGATTTCTTTTTACAAAATGGTCCAACATAGGCAATCATGAATCAAGTATTTATTTGGTTACGAAAATGACAGAACGTTTAAAGTGTAAAAGAAATGAAAAAAAAAAAAAAAAAACCAGATTAGTTTTCTACATCAACGCTTTCATTCAAAATTTTTTCTAATTGTTGCAAGAAGCTCTGTCATTTAAATATTTTAATTTCCGTACATTCAGTGCTTTAAAGTAGTCAATTCTTACTTAAACTAGAAAGCAACTGCTGTTTTGGTAACTTAAGAACTTTGGTATCTGAAGACTTACGTGTTGTTGCGTGGGTTTATCAAGAACAGCCCTGCGTATAAAATACAAAACATTTTGGTTATAACCGTAACGAAGCAATGTGCTTTACAATAGCGAGCCGACACATCTAGAACAAGTTGCACCTTTCTCTTCTTAGTTTATGTTTGGAAGTCTTATGTGTGGCGTACTTGACTTGTATTTGAGTGATTTCAATGTTAACAGTAATCACTTCTTCAGCGAAAGAGAGTTAATTTTACATCCAAAACTCTAAAAGTCATTATATATTTATTTTATTAACAATATTAAATGATGCTCTTTTCATTGTCATTCACAATTGTACGAATTACATGTGCATATGAACAATAATTTATAATGTATATTACATGTATCATAATTTGAAAGTACATATTATACATAAAGCATAATATATAATAAATATTATATAGTACATAGAGTAGAATATGTATTATATAATATAATTTTTTTTACAATAAAACCTATTTACGACTTCTTGATAACGGCTACAAGATATATTAAAATTAATTTTGAAGCTCTCTTCTATGACGCATTATTTAGAAAAATTGTATACTATCAAGGCACACATTTTGAAAGAGAAGTATTTTTGAAATATGAATCGTTGAAGTCCTCATTGGAAATAAAATTACTTGTAAGCAGTTGATTGCGTGATGTGTTGCTGGTGGTGACTGTAAGCTAAAATTACTTTCCATCTTTCTTTTATGAAGGTGTGTGGAGAGCGCGGGATGAACTATAGTGCTTAGAGGTATATGTAAGCAATGGTTAAGTTGTTCTCATTTGTTAAATGAAAAGACATACCCTGGCTGCATGCCTGTTAGTTTAACTCGTTCTATTTAAATTAATATTACTCTGAAAAAAGCATATTTTATACTCTGAATTGNGTTCAAGAGTGCCTCGCGATAAAGTGATTTCTCCCAAATCTCGTAGCAACAAAGAACAAGTTCACGGTATCATAGTGTCATGTTTACGATCTCGTGAGATTATGGAATATTCAAGAACTTAATGGTACTTTCAGCAAAGAAGAAACCGTCTCGAAGAGAGCATGTGTGGTTTCTTATTTGCTCAAGGCAAATAGCTCGCAGTTATAATTACAATGTTCGCAGAATTTAACACATCTTTAAAATAAGANATCTCGTGAGATTATGGAATATTCAAGAACTTAATGGTACTTTCAGCAAAGAAGAAACCGTCTCGAAGAGAGCATGTGTGGTTTCTTATTTGCTCAAGGCAAATAGCTCGCAGTTATAATTACAATGTTCGCAGAATTTAACACATCTTTAAAATAAGAAAAAAAAGTGTGTTTTTGATTTCCCTAGTTAACAAAATTAACGCATTTTAAACAGCGTACACTTCGAGGAGCCCGAACAATACTGCCCCGATCATCCACGTAGAGTTTTTGTGGGCCTGCTGAAAAGTTCATTAGTTAGTAATGTTTCTTTGTTATATTAATGAGTACTAAAACTTCTGTAACTGCACACTGCAAAAAAAAAGAGTTATATATGCGCATCTGTAAACATAATTACAGCAACTCGTTTAAAATTTTTATTTGATAGTTCGCCAACAATTCCCAAAATAAATATGAATAACTGTACTTATTTTTGTTGAACTAAATACTTGAGTAAATTTTAAAAGTTCAACTCCTTGTGGAAACGCCGTCACAATATATACTTTGCCCTTTACTAAAATAATTAACAGAGTCAACATGCGGAAAAGTGTTTCCTTTGGTTGAAATTAAGAATTTATACCANTTTCTTTGTTATATTAATGAGTACTAAAACTTCTGTAACTGCACACTGCAAAAAAAAAGAGTTATATATGCGCATTTGTAAACATAATTACAGCAACTCGTTTAAAATTTTTATTTGATAGTTCGCCAACAATTCCCAAAATAAATAGGAATAACTGTACTTATTTTTGTTAAACTAAATACTTGAGTAAATTTTGAAAGTTCACCTCCTTGTGGAAACGCCGTCACAATATATACTTCGCCCTTTACTAAAATAATTAACAGAGTCAACATGCGGAAAAGTGTTTCCTTTGGTTGAAATTAAGAATTTATACCANGCCCTTTACTAAAATAATTAACAGAGTCAACATGCGGAAAAGTGTTTCCTTTGGTTGAAATTAAGAATTTATACCAACCGTTCGCAGAATTTATTAAGTACACGACATGAAAGAATTGTGGCGACTCATTACTTTTTTTCTATGCAATAATGTTGGAATCAGGTAACAGAAGCTTATTTTAAATTCCAAACCATATCTTACAAATGGGAACAATGTAACTAATACTAAAATTCAAGGTATCCTACTAATATTATAAATGCGAAAGTGTCTTCGTGTGTGTGTATATATTTGTTACCACTCAGCTCCATAACCGCTGAACTGATTTTGATGAAATTTGGTATGTAGGTACTTTAGTTCCTGTAATAGGACATAGGATACTTTTTATCCCGGAAAAGTGTACTTTTCCTGTGGAATAACAACAAAACATAATTCTGCAACTGCTGGGAACGTGATCGAAATATTTTTTTCCTCGGGTGTCAGAGTTTATCAGGCTGCCCAAGAACTTCTGAAATGGTTTAACGACTGCTATCAATCGATAACAACCGGGACCGAATATTTAACGTTCCCTCCGAAGTCCGTAAGTGCTCAGATGTTATCCCATTAAACTGTCACCCATCCAAATGCGTGCCGCTGGGAATGTTCCTTATCTTTGGTGATCGATTAAGATCCCTCAGCCAAGTGCAAAAAGTAGTATATAGGTAAACTTATTTATAAAGCTACAACTTGATGAAACTCACGTTTTGATTTTCATACATCGACGCTGGAAAGCGGAAATGTTGTCACTACGCGATAGTTGCACAGATACACTCCAAAAACAATACACCACTTCTTGTCTATCGGGTAAAAAATATTTCCTTCCTTTTGGGTAGCCGTAATCCGCTAAAAACCTAGGCCAACATAGTATAATTTTTTAATTCTGTTTTCAAATAAATAAATCGCCTTTTNGCCGTAATCCGCTAAAAACCTAGGCCAACATAGTATAATTTTTTAATTCTGTTTTCAAATAAATAAATCGCCTTTTCCCAATTTATTTATTAGCGTATCATTGTAAACCTCGATTGAACCCGGGCGAAGCCGGGCCGGTTCGCTAGTTTTAAATAAATATATGCCTCTCCTTTAGTTTACACTCCTAGTAAAACTCACTTAGAAATTACTAATGTTTAAATAACTTTTAGAAACTTTAATTTTACGATCAAAACACTGCATAGCAGTCTCTTTCGTCGAAATGAACGAGTCTTCGGGGGTTCACCGACAAAACAACGTATTTGAAATAGAACCGCAGACACACGTCGGTTTGAGTAACACATTTTGTTCGGAAAGGAAATCTTGTTGCATGTAAACGTCTCTCGACGGAGGTTCCTAGTAAATTTTAGAGCAACCATTTTCGTGACTCGGTGATATCCGGAGGTCGACCGCAAGTAAGACATGCACTCGCGTGTGACGAACCCCTTTGAAATCCTGATCTGCCAGACGACATTATTAGCACAGCAAATTGAACCAGCAAACTGATCCGTGGTTTCAATTTTTTATTTATTTATTCATTTATTTTGGTTAAGTATAAAAGAATAGCAGAAGCAAGCACTATAGGTACGTAGTAAACCCAAACACGTCCTCGATTGATTAAAATTTTAATAGACGTACCGCGCAAACTAATCGTGGTGGCAAAAGAAAATCTTAAGTTTGTCATTCACGAGAATATCTCGTTTGGAAATATAGAGAAGTTGCCAGAGAGCATTTTCTGACTTAAAAAGTAGTTTTTTGACGTCTGATTCCGTTAAAAAGGATTTTCATCGGCGGCCCACACACATAGGCAGTGTCAATCCCAGTAGTTCTGAAACTTTATTTTGCCATGGAACACACTGTAAAAAAGAATTATGTACTTTTACAAGGAAATTTCTTCGAAACTAGTTCCCTAGAAAATCTTTTGTTGAACTACAAGTTTTCTTGTAAAATCTACAAAATGTATATTTGTAAAATTACCAAGTACACTTTTATATTTCAACGTAGGTTACAAAAAAAGNTTGTAAAATCTACAAAATGTATATTTGTAAAATTACCAAGTACACTTTTATATTTCAACGTAGGTTACAAAAAAAAGTGTGGGAATAAAATTATATATTTTGTCCTATAAAAAGTTTAATGAATAAATAAGAGGGAAATATAAATATAAAATTAGTCACAAAATACTTAGTGCCCTGTAGGCACAGGAATTCGACCCCACTTCCCTTGCGTTACGGCTTTGCACCTTTAACTACATCACCNACTTAGTGCCCTGTAGGCACAGGAATTCGACCCCACTTCCCTTGCGTTACGGCTTTGCACCTTTAACTACATCACCAACTTTTTTTTTAAAGTTGACTTTATTGACCGATAAATTTTCCGTTGGACAGAGCAAGTGTGACGTTATGACAGTGTGTGTTGTTGACAACTGATGAGCTGGAATTAGACGGACCTGATTCAGAGTACGCAGGCGAGCGACATGCGAACTGATCATTTGCCGCGGAGAAATCGAGGCTCGAACTCCAGACCATCTAAGTACAAGTCGGCTGCTCTGCCCCCGAGCTACGAGGGCAGAACACTTAAATTACGAGCTAATAAGTTATATTTACAATTCTTACGGTGAAGTAATGACTAAACTAGAAGAGAACTTACTAGTCTTAATTGATTTATTAGAAGTATTTGAGTTTTATCTTTGAAGTTTAATGGCAACGGAGAGTTCATATTTTTATGATGGTGGGATTGGACTGTGTCCATTGCCGATCATGAGACTAAATAAAAATCGCACACAGACAGAACTCAGCAAGACAAAAAACGAAAAAAACTTTTAACAACGCCCCCAGACAGATAATTAGGTAAAGGCTGTTTTCTTGTCAATAGAAAACAAGCATGTTTCAAAATTAAAACGACAAAAGGACGGACGAACAACTCATTATAAAACAAGACAGACAACAAAAGCAAACCGAAAGATAAGACAACACGATGACGAAAACGAAAACACCACGCAAGTGAAAAAAAAAACNAGACAACAAAAGCAAACCGAAAGATAAGACAACACGATGACGAAAACGAAAACACCACGCAAGTGAAAAAAAAAAACAGTGCAAAAACTATATCAGTAGACACAGCTGAACAATAAAAACTAAATACACACCAAAAAAAACAGGACATAAACCACAATGAAACAAAAGTTAGGATAAAGTATTCATTTTCAGATTATAAAACCAAATAATTCAACACAACTAACAACACAGGGACCACAAAAATAACCAGAGAAATTGTTTGTAATGTTTCAAATGTTTGAAACGCTACAAAAATTTCTCTTATAAAATAATTCGTTTGTAAAACTACAGGAACGGCGTTTGTAATAGAGCTCAAGAAATGATTGTACTACACTGGTCCGTAGCCAAGAACTCAAGGAAATTGCTGACACTCAAGGTAAAACCGTATATAGCTAGCTGTCTGTGCAAAAACTCGGGTGATGCAAATTTTAGTAGCGTGCAAAAATAAACGTATTTCAAGTTTGGATAACGTAAAACAACATAATTAAAACCACTAATGTAATCATAATAAACCGATAATCATAATAAAAGGACTACAATTAAAAAAAGCGTGACGCTATTACTTATTAACAGTNAGACAACAAAAGCAAACCGAAAGATAAGACAACACGATGACGAAAACGAAAACACCACGCAAGTGAAAAAAAAAACAGTGCAAAAACAATATCAGTAGACACAGCTGAACAATAAAAACTAAATACACACAAAAAAAAACAGGACATAAACCACAATGAAACAAAAGTTAGGATAAAGTATTCATTTTCAGATTATAAAACCAAATAATTCAACACAACTAACAACACAGGGACCACAAAAATAACCAGAGAAATTGTTTGTAATGTTTCAAATGTTTGAAACGCTACAAAAATTTCTCTTATAAAATAATTCGTTTGTAAAACTACAGGAACGGCGTTTGTAATAGAGCTCAAGAAATGATTGTACTACACTGGTCCGTAGCCAAGAACTCAAGGAAATTGCTGACACTGAAGGTAAAACCGTATATAGCTAGCTGTCTGTGCAAAAACTCGGGTGATGCAAAGTTTAGTAGCGTGCAAAAATAAACGTATTTCAAGTTTGGATAACGTAAAACAACATAATTAAAACCACTAAAGTAATCATAATAAACCGATAATCATAATAAAAGGACTACAATTAAAAAAAGCGTGACGCTATTACTTATTAACAGTNGTAATCATAATAAACCGATAATCATAATAAAAGGACTACAATTAAAAAAAGCGTGACGCTATTACTTATTAACAGTTGATTTTAATGTTTCATATCTATGAGTACACAGAACTCTTAAAATTAAATAAATGCGCCCTTCTTAACCGAGAAAATTCATTAAACTTTTGCAATTGTTTACTGCTCTATTCAGTTAAAAAACAATTGTAAAGTTGATAAGTTAAGTTAGTTTCGTTTAAGGGTGTGGAATAAAAACGCAATGTACGTGGATTCTTGTCCCTGTGGTGAATAATATTTTGAAATAATGTTTTCCTTATTCTGTGTTATTAAACCATCACATTGGTTTTCTGAAGAAAAAAAAATGTCAACGTCTCAGTAATATAAGTTGTAATACAAGCCTATCGTTTGTTATGTTATAAATATATGTTTTGCAGATATTACAAGAAAACTGTTTGTAGCTATAGAAAGGATTTTCTTGGCAACTGGGCTGCCAAGGATTTTTTTTTGTAAAAAGTACAAAAATATTTTACATTGTAGTTTGTTCATTAACAAAACAGTCGCACTTAGACTCTTTAGTTGCATTTTACTTTGTACGTAATACTTAAATATAGGGTTTATATTTATTTAGTGTGGTTTGGGGAGGACTTTGATCAACTTGCCATTTACACGAGTGTTTCACCCTGATCAATGAAGAAGACATAAGGCCCGTTCTACAATGTCACGGAAGTGAAAAAAAAAACACGGTTGCGAATCACGGAAACATACACAATTTTTTAATTTTTTTTTGCCGCCACAAAGTGTTTTGTTGGGTATTCACCCTGCAGTATTTTCTTGTGGTGAACACAGTTTTCCAATTCTCTGCACTTAACTTTTGTGGGCCACCAAAACTCTACTTCGTGTTAGCTACACACAATGTGTTGCATTCGCCCCTAAGAAGTTTGGCATGGTGGATACCAGCAAAACACTTTGTGTCGGCCACAAAGTGTTTCTTCAGTGCACGTAGACCACGTATTGGCCTTCGTCTACACTTTATAGAAAGCACGGTGACGTAGCCAATCNGTGTTTCTTCAGTGCACGTAGACCACGTATTGGCCTTCGTCTACACTTTATAGAAAGCACGGTGACGTAGCCAATCTCGGCCAATAACAGCAAAGGCTGTTGATCTCACCTGACACCATCAAAATCAAGTTTATTGTGCATGTGAAATANCTTCGTCTACACTTTATAGAAAGCACGGTGACGTAGCCAATCTCGGCCAATAACAGCAAAGGCTGTTGATCTCACCTGACACCATCAAAATCAAGTTTATTGTGCATGTGAAATAGCCGTACACTTGCTATCGTGGTATGTTCTATGTTGATCATTTTCGAAGATGACACGTGTATGTTGAGGTTAAAAACGTTTTTTCAATATTTGAATCTTTTTTCAGTACAGTAAGTTAATATCCTTCGCAATGAATATCAATATTTCATCGTTTTTTGCCATTATATATACATATTACAAAACTCAACGTCTCTCTGTCTGTACGCTTATCACTCGAGAACCACTTATGCGATTTACGTGGTTTTTTTTTTAAATTCATAGCTATGTTCTCTGGCCAGGTTTCAGTATATATTATGTTACGCAAAGTAACATAAGGAATAAGCAGTGACGATAATAGTGAATCAAGACAGAAAAAAGTTTGCCGCCAGCGCGTTCTCTTGCAATACGCTGTCGAAACCATTAAAGATAGAACAATATCATGTAGTAAATAATTGTGTAGAATAAAAAACCTAAATAACTGCATGGTAGCATACATCTATCTATAGCAGAGAAATACTAATAAGGGTTTTTACAATTTAATTTCTCAATAAATAAATACGTATAATTGAAGCTGTTGTTTCCCCATTAAAAACTTAATATTTATCAAAGAAAGAAAAATCATTAGAACTGTTTAACGAAAAAAACCTAAACAATGACTCTGTAGTCCACGCGAGCGGAGCCTTGGGCACACCTAGTATATACACTGAAGAGCTAAAAAAACTGGTACACCTGCCTAATAACGNGCAGGAGGCAATTCACACCATGAATCCTGCAGGGCAGTCCACAAATCCAATCTGCGCCGATTTGAGAAAGGGTTGGACGTCTGTCACGTTTAATGATTCTCGTCGGTCGTCGTTTGTCCCGTTCTTTCACGATCTTTTTCCGGCCGCAGCGGNACGTCTGTCACGTTTAATGATTCTCGTCGGTCGTCGTTTGTCCCGTTCTTTCACGATCTTTTTCCGGCCGCAGCGGTGTCGAAGATTTGATGTTTTGCAGGATTCCCGATATTCACGGTACATTCGTGAAATGGTGGTACGCGAACATCCAAATGTTATTGCTACCTCGGAGATGCTATGTCCCATATCTCGTGCGCCGACAATAACACCACGTTCAAACTCACATAAATCTTGATAACCTGCCATTGTAGCAGCAGTAACCGATCTAGCTGCCGACCGCATCGCGTTACTCTTATTGGTTCCATACCTCTGTTATTTGCATACGCATACCTATACCACTTTTTTTGGCTCTTCAGTGTAGTACAATCAGTGCACGGTAGTCCTGCCATATAGAGCAAACCAATAACGGGGAAAAACAGAGTAAAAATTACCAACTTATTATATGAAAACGTACACTTAACATGACTAAATTGATGAAAAAAAATACACAGTTCCTATTGGCCGCACGGATTTACGTACACGTAAGAGTTGGAAGTAGACCAGCTCTCTTACGTTTCCGCCATTGTGCGCGTGCTTGTTTATGTTCCATTGCAGATATAATACGTAGTGTGTTACACGCCCGCATTCGTGATACGTATACGCTTCCGTGTCATTGCAGAACGTGGCTGAGACGATCTGTTCAGTTATTGAATATCGGACTTCCTATGTTGGTTGTAGTTATTACTTGAAGGATATTATTGCAGTTATGAATCAATTTCGGGGATGGACTTTGATATACGCCAGTGCTTCTCGTATGGTAATAAAAAGGGCGTGCAGATATATTTTTTTACGGGAATTCATTTAGGTAGTATTTTGCTGTGATAAAAACTTTAATTAAAAATAAAATGAAATATTGATGTTATTGATTGAAAGTTCTCTCAGATCGAGTCTACATCGAAATTTGATTTGAGTTTTGTTTTGTGTAACGAATATTTTGCTGGATATAAAAATGTCGCGGCGCGTATTAAATAAGAGCTTTAGTTTATTGCTGTAGATATAGAAAGTTTCCCTATAAATGGGAGGGGAAAAACGAAAACCGAGACCTGAAACAGGATTTTTGGCTTAAGCCCTTCAGTGCATGACTAATAATCCCGATGAGTATCATTATCGTAAATTCACCTGTAATCTTACGTCATGTATGTATTCTATGTATCAAAACACACTTGAAATCTTTTTACGTAAGAAAGCTGTATTTCCAGAGAAAACAAAGAAGAAAACATTTGTACAAAGCATTAATATTCATAAAAAAAATGGTTTTCTTTGTCTTGTAATCCAGTAACGGCACTGCAAGAAATACTAAATTGATCTAATTAAAAATAAAATAAAAACCAGTTAACGCACAGACGTTGTGATAAATATATAACATTCCATCACGTGTTTGTGTAATTTAACACATATATGTGTTACGTAAAATCTACCACAATGCCAGTTTATACTTGTATTTACACGAACAAATAAGTATTTTTTCTTTTATTTTGTGTGAAAGAAAACCACTATCAAAATTAGTAATATAATATTTTATTCTTATATTATTGCATGCTTATTTGTCAAATTAAAGATATTGTGTTTATATTTTTATCTGAGGAAACAAACAGTTGCTCTCTTCACTCCACCATGACAAGAAAAATGGAAATGCAATTTCAATTTTACCACATTTTCTGATTTTTCATAGTTTGATACAAAAAAAAAAAAAAGAAGCTAACTCATACATTTTCCACATCAATATGACATCTAGTACTGCAAGTCATATAAAACCACAGATTTGTTTGTTTCTTTTGTACAGCCTTCAGCAGTATATGTATAGGCGAAAAGTTACGCAACATTCCTGGTCCCAAACATGTGTACAAGAAATGTACAAGGAAATTGCTTACACGAAATTACACTCCAGAAACGAATTTTTCCTTGTGGAATAAACAATATATATCGATCTGAGCCTCCCGCCCCTTTGCGAAATTTCTTTTGATAACCACAGAGGTCATGGGGTAGAAAAATTTGGGCGGCTCTTAAGGACGAGGTTTTGAGAGCCGATGAGGGTGGAACGAGGTGAGTATGGGGCAGCGCCGGAATGGAAGGGTGGGGAAACGGGAGACCCTGAGAATATCCATCGACCAGCAGTATCGTCCGGCACGATTCCCACATGAGAAAATCCGGAAACTACCCCGCTGGGAATCGAATCCTGTACGCGTTGGTGGGAGGCGAGTAGTCTGGTCACTACACCACTGCGGCCCCTCCAGTGTGGTACAGGTTGTTCATGGTAAAGTTACCAATTTTAAATGCTATGCTTAAATTTTTCTTTGCAGCTTATTCGTATATTTTGCCAATTGTTCACATAAATTTTTTTAACATATTTTATGAAATTTTATAGCTCTTTAAAGTTAACGTGTGGTAAAATATATGAATTTTTGGTTATTATGCTTGTTGGAAGGGCCTTGAAAAGTGGTCGCTTTACCATGAATAACATATCCACGACTAAATGGGTTGCCCAATGTTCTACATACTGTTACCCTGCCCTCGGGTGGAAGAAGTTATTGCTCTCCTGATAGTTCTTGGCAAGAGGGGAAGAGGGGCACAACGTGTTACACGGACCAGGTAGAGGTCAGGCGTAATTTCGCAGTTGAATTGGTAGCAAATTCTGCAGACTCGATGGCTTGGCGCTTGGTGGTTGCAGCTTTGTTTCGCTGACGCCACGCAAACAGTTTAAAAAAAAAATTTCAGTAAACTTTCTAAACGGTAACGGAAGATTTTAACATATTCTAGGTATTCTACAAATACACATTCTATGAATAAAAATTTCCGTAAATTCCTAAACGGTAGCGGAAGCTTTTTTAACCCATTCACAGAATAGGTTTGCATGGCTTCAGCGAAACAAAGCTGCAAGCGTCAAGCCATCGAGTTCGTGCTGCAAATATATGAATGATACTGTATGCTTTTGGTTAGTCCACTGCGAATCATACTCTTTCCTGANGGGGGGGGGGGACTGCGGCAAGCGACCAGAGTGCTCGCTTCCCACCAAGGAGAACCGGGTTTGAATCCCTGCGTGGCCACTCCCGGATTTTCGCACTTAGGGATCTCTGGTCAGCGGGTTTTCTCGGGGATATCTCGTTTCCCAACGCCCATGTATTCCGGCGCTGCTCCATATTCACCTCGTTTCACCCTCATCGGCTCTCAAGTCCTCGTTGTTGAGAGTCATCCAAAACATCTCCCCTGCTACCACAGATGTACGAGAGAAATCTTTCCGGTACGCGTATAAAATGGTGTGGTGAATCTGCAAAGAATTTCTTAGAGCACGAGTAAGGTAACAATTTTGATTCACACGTGGCTAATACATAGTTAGCTAATCATAACCACGTTTTATTAGCCTACTTTCTGAAGGAAAGAAAGGCTTGTGAGATCACTTTCTTGTCTGTGAGTCTGCGAATGCGTGTGTGTCCCCTCTAAAAACTACTGAACGCGTTGACCGAATTTCACCAAACTCGTTACACATAGAGTACATGGTAAGGACATCCAGCATTTATAGTTTTCGACAACATCGGGAACATACTTTCAAAATGGCTGCCATTTTATTATGTTTGGTTTTATGCCAAATCTCGGGAACCATTTAACCGATTGAAACCAAATTTTGTACGTTGACAGTGTATCATGTAAGCATTGAATTCAGATATGGATACTGTGGTTGGTGCGCAATTTAGAGTTTATCAGCATCACATTAAAAATAAAGCTTTGACATTATATCTCTAAAACTTCCCAACCGATTCTCGTCAAATTCGACACGTAAGTAATACTGTGGTAGGTCTTGTAAACATATGCAAATGAAATAGATTGGGCATTTTTCAAAATGGTATAACTACCATACTGTTTGACTAATTTCGACCAAATTTTATGTTCTGAAAGTATATATTACAAGTATCATGTATGCCTACAAAAACACTTTTGTCGGTAATTTTGTAAGATAGCGGCTCATGAAGAAATGAAGGTTTTTATGTCATATCAAACAACTGACCAATTCACATAAAATTTGGCAAACGTGAAACACTGCGTCATGTGATGTGAACTAATATGTTTTAAGTGGATCAGACACTTATTGTCAAAATTGTGTATATATTATTATTTTAGCTTTTTATGCTATATCGTTGAAACTATGTAATAAATTCCTACTTAACTTTGTATGCTGGCAGTATATTTCACAGCTATCAAATGTGTTTATATAAAGCCACTTTTCCCCACTATTTTGTAAGTTAGTATTACATAAAAAAAATTGTCATCTGAAAAAAAAAAACATGTTTTTACCAAATTTGGCAAACAAGCAACACAACGGCAGGCCATGTAAACTGATATGTTTTGAAACGGTCAGACATCTATTTGCAAAATAGTGTCCATATAAACATTTTAGCATACTATGCCATAACAAATAAACTATCTAACCGATTAAAACTTAACTTTGTAAACTGGCAGTACTTATTACAATCTTCAAACGACTAATAATAACCTTTTTATCCTCCATTTATGAATATCGTCACATCCAAAAATTGAGGTTTAATGCCGTATCTGAAGGACCAATCAACCGATTCCCACCAAATTTTACACACATTAATTGCTACATTGGTGCACGTAAACTTATTTTCTTTAGGTGAAGCTGACGTTTTTAAATAACGTATATGTAAATTATTTAGATCACTATAGTATATATACGAAATCACTCAACAAAATTTAACGAAGTTTTGTACGCTAATATAATTCATTAGAAGCATCAATTATGCGTACAAACGTCATTTATTGCCGATTTTTTTTTGTAAAATACTGCCAGATGAGAAAATGGAACATTTTTGCTATATTTCCGGAACCATTTTACTAATCTCCGCCAAATTTCGCACACCATTAGTAATACAAAATGCTGTGTAAACTAACATAATTTATGTGGGTTCAGATACTGACTTTAAAAATGGCTGCCATATAAATAATTCTGATGAATTTTTCATTAAAAAAAACAATTTAACCAAATTTACCCATACTTTATATGTTGATAGTATCTATTAGAAGGATTGCATTCAGAATCCCCTTTTTTAAACATTTTTGTACAATGGCGCTGAATGGGAAAATAAAATTTTTATGCTATTTCTCGGGAAACAATCCACTTACTTCCACCAAATTCTTCACACAAGTAGCTCTACGGCAATTCTTGTAAAATTACGTATGTTAAATTGCACAGACACGTATTTACAAAACGACGGCCTTGTAAATATTTCAGGTTAGCAAACCTTACTATTCAAAACATTAGACTAATCATGTCTCTAGTTGATGCTGCAAACCTGACCATCAGTAATGCATTTGATTGCACGCTAGATTATGGTATGAGGCTTTCTGGGTTCGAGCCCCGTGTAAGGCACGTGTGTATTTGTAATCGTCTCAATACTGTTGAATATGTTTCTGGTTCCATCTATACCGATATTGCTGTCAACGAGACGTATAAACCTTCCTACCATTTAAGTTTTTAAGAACTTCATTAAAAACCATTTGCAGCCTTGTAGGGGGAATTAGACTCATTACGTATTTCCGTAACTTCTTGTTTTATATGTGGTTACCTTTATAACGAACAGCTGTACCCGAAAATGACGGAACGCTGAAATGGTTTTTAGAGAAAATGATTTCTGATTTAATCATGAAAATCGGAAAATTCTTTTGAAACGTGTCGTAACCCATAGCGTCTCGAACATAAGTTGTAACCCTGTTGTGTTACAAACTATATTCAAGAGCGACTTAAATGTAATAATTTCACTTATGAGCTGGTTATCCGCGGTTTTCAGTGTGTGGTTGTGTTCTTGGAAGACTACGAATTTAATTTTTCTATAATTTCATTATTCGGCCCTCAATATTTTGCAGTGCAGGGCTGGTATAACGTAATAATGTGTATTTTTCCTTTTNTTCTTTTGAAACGTGTCGTAACCCATAGCGTCTCGAACATAAGTTGTAACCCTGTTGTGTTACAAACTATATTCAATAGCGACTTAAATGTAATAATTTCACTTATGAGCTGGTTATCCGCGGTTTTCAGTGTGTGGTTGTGTTCTTGGAAGACTACGAATTTAATTTTTCTATAACTTCATTATTCGGCCCTCACTATTTTGCAGTGCAGGGCTGGTATAACGTAAGAATGTGTATTTTTCCTTTTTTTTTTAATTTCATACAATTGGTTGACACACACATACCTTTAAGCTGGATAACTTTCTTAAAAACCCTTTCCCTATGAAATTTAACTTGAATACTTTATGTCAGGTGCTATCTTTGGCAATGCTTATTTCGGGCAAAAAACTCTTAATAGGTCTGGATAATCATTTAATACAAAATAAAAGATTTTAAAAATTTTAGATAAATAGAATTTTTCTTCTATTTTGTGTGTGAAGTAGACAATCTGACGTTTTTTTTCGTCATTCTAAAATAATATCGAAATTGGGGGTTACTCTACATAACTCACTGCAAACATCCAGTCTGTAGTGATTCTATCTTTATAGTAGTGATAGTAGTAACATACAGACAAACACAGTTTACTACAATGAAACACTGTCCTTTGATTACATTTGTGTATCCAACAATGCTAATGAAATTTCACGATTTTCAAATTGCCCACTGAAGTCAGGCGTCTTTGTTAGCTATGTGCATTTCCACGGTTGCTTATGAATGCAGACATCCCTTGCAGACGTTTGTGTCTGCACTACTACCAGTTAAACCATGAGAACATCCCTACCGTGTTTTGCGTATTCGAGATTCACAACGGAGGAAGCGATAAGAGCGGCCCAGGCACGCGCATCTCATTGCCGTCTCGCCCTTACGAGCAAGGCACTCTCTCACGCACTCTTCCCGTCAGTACCGGACAAGGTGGCGCAGTGGGTGAAAATATCGGACTTGCATTCGGGAGGACCCGGGTTCGAATTCTGATTTCCGTTTTACGTGGTTTCCCCAATATCCCTCCACTGTTCGTTACCGCAGACCATGGCCGATTCATTAACCATTGGTCTTTCTGTGAGCAACTTTCTCCGTCTCTAATGACTTCACTGTCGATGGGACGTTAAGCCTTGCCTAGTGAAGATTTCTCACCATTTGGCAACACCCTTCGCCCTTCACAAGTAATCCGTGGTGCGTCCATAGTCTCCTTTCTACAGCATGATTGGGCAGCGACCAACACAAACCAACGAAATCGTTGACTAGCACTGCATTACGCATTACTTCAGCACACTTTCCTGCCAACTATGCCAACTAGGGTGACATGGAGTAGTGATACCTATATGTCTTTGGGTTAGGAGGGTGGAGGCATGCTTGGCTGAGTGGTTCCCTAGATGACTAACAGCTTTATTAATTTCTGTTGCTGTATCTTCCAAATTCAAAGAATGATGATCGTATACCTTTCTGAACAAAATGCTAACTTCGTAAGCTAACGATATGCCTATTTTGGTTCAAATTGGTCAAATGGTTTATATTTTATACGACAAACAAATAATTAAAATGGCTGCAATTTTTAAAACGAGCAGGATTAGAAGTCTCGTATCCCTTTTAGTACTGCGAGCGTACCCAGTTGATTGTGAAATTCGGTGTATGGGTTTAAAAAGATTTTACAATTGACGCACCCACACAAACACACATACACAGGAACAGACACTCAGTCAGGAAGATGATACCCTTAACCTACCTTTTCTTCAGTAAGTAGACTAAAAAGGTTCAATAACGAATTCGATTGACGAAGACTGACAAAAATGAAAAAGCGTAAGATATGGTAAGTATTATATTTAGATTTTTAATCACAGAAATTGTTTTCAAAGGGGCGTACATCATTCGAATTCAAAATTGCCGTCACGAGACCAAAGTTTCAAAGTGGAATAAAAATTATGCCATAATAATTTCCAAAGCAATTATTTTTTAATTTCTGGAAAACTAAATTTTTTTTAAATATTTTGAAAGTCTGCAAGACAACGTAAACATAGGTAAGGCCAAGGTCACCAAAACAAAAATGCCTTAAGTAAAGCCATGCTTCCAATTACCAGCTTGGCTCCCACTCCTCACCCAAGAACAGAGGAGACCCCATTTAACTCCCATGCCCCAATACTAATGAACGAGCTGTTTAAATGGTTAGACTGGTCTCTATTCGAGAGGACTCAAATTCGATTCGCTCTTCAGTCAACCTGATTCCGGTGTTCTATGGTTTCCAGGAATCACTCCAGTTAAAAGGCGGAATTTTTTCATGACACAGGCAATGTTCAGTCACTTCTTCGTTCTTAATTGTTCGAAACACTGTTTTCGTCTCTGGATACCCTGTTTCTGACGATATTTTAAGTAACAATTAAATAAATGTTGCCCCCCATTCTTTTTAAATTACATTTTTCATCGGCCTATTTGGCACACTTATATTTTACAAATACTGCTGGCAAGTAGATCTAGCTGATTATCTACGAATTATTTCTCAGCAGAAAAAACTGCCTAGTATTTAAGGGATAAGCACGAGTGAAAATAAATGAAACTGAAATACAAACTTACAACTCTATGCGCACAGTCAGAAAGTTGCGATCAGTAGAAACACCCGAGTTTCGCGAAAACATTTCCGCACATGAAATACTTCAATACCCTGCGGGGCGTACAACCTGACTGGCCAATCAGAATTAAGTAACTTCAATACTGTAACGTCTGTGATTCGCGCGCAGACATCTAAGACGCGTAACACGGATACCATCCAATCACGAAAGTGTTTTTGAGCTAAAGTGTTATGAAATACAACTGGCTGTGAAATTTCTTTTGCGACGTTCGGGTGTCCCTGGTGATCGGTACTCCTGAAAAAGGTTTTGTGTTTAGTGTATGTAAGGATCGCTAATGTAATGTCCTTTTTTTTTTTTTGCAACAAATTTAAGTGTTAACTACCTGGTTCACTCAATTATAGGACGTGCAAAGTTCCGAAAAGNTTTTTTTTTTTTGCAACAAATTTAAGTGTTAACTACCTGGTTCACTCAATTATAGGACGTGCAAAGTTCCGAAAAGTAAGTTACAACACTTCAAATATGAATTCGATGGTAAGTAGTATCTCTCGTAAATTCTTAGTTATGCTGTATGAGGAACTTAATAGTCAGTTACTGGATGGCGAAATTATAAATGAAAAAAATTGTGCATTATGTTATTTCAATAGTCATGTTTTATACTTTAAAATGAAAATATATATTAATCTATATTTTATTAATTTTTATGTATCTTTTTTTAAGTATACCGGTATCGCTTTAAATAACGGTGCATTACACTGAAAGTCGCTCATTTATTTAAAATCATTCACTCATACAAATTCGTTTAAAATAACAGAATTTTAATTAAACTGCAGTTTTCAGTTCTTGATTGGTTTTAGTTACAAGGCTGATGTGGCAAATATGTTTTGCAACAGAGGAACCGAGCTGTGAAAAATTATTCTGAAGTATTTCCCATACCTAGTACACGTTACAAGTTTGCACGCTTATGCAACTCTTTCAGGGAAGTACGGNTTATTCTGAAGTATTTCCCATACCTAGTACACGTTACAAGTTTGCACGCTTATGCAACTCTTTCAGGGAAGTACGACCATGTATCTTATAAATTCTCCAACATAAAGTGCCAAATGTATTTGCTAGGTAGGATGGTGGCTGAATATCGATCCTCTGTCATGTACTGTATAGGCGTACGGCATTTACCCGCAACGAAGGAAAGAAAGTCGTTGAAATATCGATTCTTTTTTAGGCGTTCGGCATTTACTCGCAACGAAGGAATGAAAATGATATGATTTGTTTCAGCAGGTCAGTTTTTATTTCCATTTTACCTGAGTTTGGGGTTACAAAATTATATAGTGGACTGAAAAATGTGATGTTTACAAATGATAATCTAAAATACCGCAAAGTATAAGTTTAAAAACCATTTACATGAAGTACTCGAATCTTGCAGTCAGTCTGTTAGTCACGTAAATTTTTCTCAGAACAAAATTAATTTTTAAAATTACATGTTAGATGTTTTTGTCGTGAAAAATTATATACAGTTTTAAAAAACTGATTTAAAATTAATACTGGAAATAAGAGCCACTGATATTTTTGTTTACTATATGTCATCTCATCGATATTGAAAAGTAACTTTTCTTTCCACCGCTACGCTGTTCGATTTAACTCGCAATCTTGTGCAAACAAAAATACTAAAAATAAAATATTGTTTCAGAACTTGGTTGGAACAACAACTAAAACAAAACTCCACGGGAAGCTGAGAAACTAGAGACTGCGGGCCTGCTTAACCGAAAGCAAACTTGAATATTTAACAAAGAACTCGTTGAACTTTGAACTCCGCTCGACCGGATGAACTTTGGGATGGCAGAGTAGAACTTGGTTACTCTGTGAACTTTCTCTAGCAATAGAGATTTAAGTCTCGCAAAAGTTAATCGTTGCCGCTTCACTGCATAAAATGGAGAGACAAAAAAGCCTACTGAAGAGAGAGTAAGAAAGTATAAACACCGCGGGGTAATGTTTCCTGCAAAACGGGAAGACAACCGGAATACTTTACATGGATTTTGAAAGTCATGACAAAAGTTATCAACAAATTGAGGTAAAGGTAATTGGCAATTGTTATCAAACTGCCGATATAAAGCTAGAGCTGCACCACGTGCACAACGATTATCGAGTATGTCCAGGAATGAAAAAAAGGTCAAGTGTAAAACTTTGCGGTGATCAAACGCAGTCACATATTGAGCATTTTATAATATCGGTAAAACTGAATAAAAGAACGACTGTTCATGCCGATTAAGAGGACAGCAGTGACAAGTGGTATTTTTCTTAAAAGAACGTGACATTTTGCAGTGGACACTTTGTGAGGCTTAGCTGAAAGGAAACTGGGATTTTTCTGGTAACGCCGGGAGCTTCAGAAGCACCTTGAAAGACTTCAAGCACATAAATATACGCAGTTTAATTCTTTTACTAAAAAATATAAGTGAGCCAAAATTTTACAGTGTCGCAGTGTGGGTAAGACCTGTCTAAAGAATCCCCAGATCTTTCCTTACATGGATCCGTCCATAATGTTCCATACGGGAAACATCTAGAAACCTTGCAACACAGCCAACAAAGCAAGAATCTCGGACTGATGAGTCTGAAAGCACTGTTGGGATGTACTGATGTATTATGAACTTTCGCAGGTTGTTGGTTAACATTTCGTTAGAGATTGCGCCAAAGAAATTATTTTAGTCTCTATTAAAATATGCATGATCACACACATGCACGAAGTAAAGGCTGTACACTTAAAAGCACATGGAACCAAGATTTTTTTTTTTAGCCGTGTTCGAGCCACAGCGATAAGGGCGACAATAACAAGCGGGACCAGCGGCACTCTCCCCTCNAAATTGCGCAAGCAATATATATATATATATATATATATATATATATACAGGAAGATTCTAAAATCATGGGACAAACATTGAGGGATGGTAGATATCACTAAAACAAACAATTATTGTATAGGAATATATGGGCGGGAGTGACGCGTTGAGGCACAAACATCAAAATAACACATTAAATGCAACACAGTGTTTATTTACAACGTCGCCGCTAAATGCCTTTTTACGGCAATGTTTAAAATAATTGCTCAAGATTCCTACCACCGACAGTAATGCAAGCTTGGTAGCGTCGGTGGAGTGATGCTGATGCTGATGCAGCAGGTCACTGGCGCACCGTTTGATTGCCCTCAACTATCGCCACCATTGTCANCTACCACCGACAGTAATGCAAGCTTGGTAGCGTCGGTGGAGTGATGCTGATGCTGATGCAGCAGGTCACTGGCGCACCGTTTGATTGCCCTCAACTATCGCCACCATTGTCAGCCAATCACGCCATATGTAGAGGTTTTCAAGCATGCGGGACTGTTGGTGGATGTATTTCCAGCAACTGTTTTAACATTTTCTGTACGGAATTACTCGTTACGTATGCTGCTAATGAACATTTTATGTTTCCGTTAATGTGTTATGTTTTTGTGTTTGTGCCTCAACGCGTCACTTCCGCCCGTGTATTCCTATATAATAATTGTTTGTTTTAGTGAGCTCTACCACCCCTCAATGTTTGTCCCATGATTTTAGAATCATNAATAATTGTTTGTTTTAGTGAGCTCTACCACCCCTCAATGTTTGTCCCATGATTTTAGAATCATTCTGTATATAACTCAGGCTATACAAATATAATATTTCCACGATTTTTCTCTTAGAGATCGAAATAAAACCGCACGGGCTTATATAAACTGTTTTGAAGACGCGTAGGAAAATGATGTTCGGAAAATGTGCCCAGATTACTAACATCGAAGTGGTTTGCTCATAACAGCTATAAAGCAGTTAAAATGGGTGTTACATTGCCATCCATAACGGTCCCTTACTTCTGTGCCTTAAAACTGCATACACCTATAGTTAACAGGGATTCTGTTAGGTGCTAACTTACTAGGACGTTTGCTAAAATAATATGTTATCAGCGTACATGAATTGATCGGCAGCAAGAACACATAAGCTTCATGCGTGTTACTGCCTGCTAGCTATAATATCCTACAGGACTAGGGAAAACCTTCCAGTTAAGGGGGAAATTTAAGGCTTGGAAACGTCTAAGTGGGAAAAATGGCATCTGTAAAAATAAAAAAATAAAGACTCTCTCGCACCTGTTAAATTGCACGCGTACGAAAATATTTAATTGTGTGTGTTGCCTTTCATTACCTTCGTTCATAACGTCGACGCTTCAGTATTTCAAGTGTCTTTTGAGTTTGGCTTTCCTCATACTACGGAAATAACGAGGATGCATAAATTTTACTTACCTTTGCTGAGTGTACACAATTAGTATTATTACGAATAGTAAAAAGAGTTCTTGTGGTCATCTGTCATNTTTACTTACCTTTGCTGAGTGTACACAATTAGTATTATTACGAATAGTAAAAAGAGTTCTTGTGGTCATCTGTCATGTAAGAATACAAACTTATTTCATGCAGCTACGACGAAAAACTACTTCAAACATTATGGAAAGCGAAAAACTCTTCCTACGAGGTTATGCGGACTGAACCGCGTGTACGTACGAATGCGTTTGTCTATAGGTTAATGGGTAAATAAATATGTATAAAAATACTCCTTATAGATATATATATATATATATATAGATATTGAGAGAGAGAGAGAGAGAGAGAGAGAGAGAGAGAGAGAGAGAGAGAGAGAGATATTTAATTCAGCAGTCAAATATCGTACGAAGGCACCATTGACTGCTGCTCCGAGTTAGTACCTACATCATCAGGTTGTCAACACTGCACATACAGTCTTCACCTTTTACAATCGGTGCCGCGGCAGCACTGTGGCTAGAGCAACCGCCTCCCACCAAGGTGAATTGGATTCGACTCCCGGCGGGGTTGCTCCCGGATTTTCGAGCGTAAGAATCGTGCCGGATAATGCCACTGGTCGGATGATTTTCTCTGGGATCTCCCGTTTTCCCCAGCCTTGCATTCCTAAGCTGCTCCACATCTACGACGTACCTCGCTTCACCCTCATAGGCTGTCTAGACCCCGATGTTAAAAGAGCAGCCAAAAAAATCTACAATTCACTTCACCTTTTAAAATTCTCGGCGCCATTAGGAGAGTGAATATTTTTTTGANCCGCGGCAGCACTGTGGCTAGAGCAACCGCCTCCCACCAAGGTGAATTGGATTCGACTCCCGGCGGGGTTGCTCCTGGATTTTCGAGCGTAAGAATCGTGCCGGATAATGCCACTGGTCGGATGATTTTCTCTGGGATCTCCCGTTTTCCCCAGCCTTGCATTCCTAAGCTGCTCCACATCTACGACGTACCTCGCTTCACCCTCATAGGCTGTATAGACCCCGATGTTAAAATAGCAGCCAAAAAAATCTACAATTCACTTCACCTTTTAAAATTCTCGGCGCCATTAGGAGAGTGAATATTTTTTTGANAGCAGCCAAAAAAATCTACAATTCACTTCACCTTTTAAAATTCTCGGCGCCATTAGGAGAGTGAATATTTTTTTGACCGTTCGAGATGTATTTAATAGCGAGAAGTGTTCTAGACAGTTGACTCCAAGACATAACTTCATGACACACGTCAAGCACTGTAACGAAAGTTTCCCTTCTCTTTCTTGGAACCGGCATGTTTTACCAGCACAGTCTCCTGCTAATAAATTCCCCACTAATTTCAGAGAAATTGAGGAAAACCGAGACGTTGCCAGTAAGAGGATTTATTAATTAAAAAGTCACCCAGTTAAATCTCAGTCGGTAAAACACTAGTGATCTCAAGTACCACTGATGTTTCAATTGTGCTAAAAAATTGCCACTTCTTAGTTGGATAATGTAAACCCGGGAAGTTAATAAAATTAATCAATTCCAGAGCTCCTTTCGAAAGAAACTCAATAGTGTCAAAAATGTTTACGAATAACATCAGGTGAGAGCCCACATCTAAACATTTACAAACCTCGTCGAAATTAGACTTCCGCGATCTCAAAACAAATTTGTGGCTGGCAGAATAACGGTATTTTTTAAATTAATGATCTTGGGTTGCACGTAATAACAATGAAGAACTGCCTTGATGGAAATCTACCATAACGGACAAAAAAAATTCTTACATATTCCTCTTTCTTTTTTTATCAACAAGGCCAGTTTATATTACAGCGTGAATTAAGCCATAGAGTGCTATTTATTTACAATTGTGAAAATCGTTAAATACAATCGTAAGTGGGCAGGGAGCAACAAGACCCATCCGCTAAAAGCCTAGTATGGTTTAAAAAAATTAGAACGCGAATAGGCTACTCACGCGGCTGTAGATTGACGATATCTTCCCGTCAGACGCCGATCTCCCGTGGCGTCGCCGGTCTGTGGTGCGGGAGGTTCTGGGTTCGAATCTTAGGTAAAGCATGCGCGTTAGTTTAAGTAAGGTCATTGGNGCCGGTCTGTGGTGCGGGAGGTTCTGGGTTCGAATCTTAGGTAAAGCATGCGCGTTAGTTTAAGTAAGGTCATTGGTTAGTTTATAAGCCGTCCCCTGAAAAGCCCTAATAAAGCATAACACCGGGGGACGTTAATAAGCCCTTTCAAATCAATAAATCAAGTATTCCCGTCAGAGGTCAAATGCACCTGCACAGTGTGAAGAATGGAAAAGAAAAAAATTTATGTTTTTGCGCAGAAGAAGAAGAANCAGAGGTCAAATGCACCTGCACAGTGTGAAGAATGGAAAAGAAAAAAATTTATGTTTTTGCGCAGAAGAAGAAGAAGCAAGTGGTGACGATTATTGTAGTGCTGATCGCGATGACATTTATGAGACACTCGTAAATTTCTCCTGTGAACTAAGCATGGCTATGGAGTGGAGAAGTTTGGACGGCTCTTAACACCGGTAGTTTAAGAGCTGGTGAGGGTGAAGCAAGGTATGGAGTAACGCCGGGGATACGGGAGATCCCCGAGAAAACCCGCTTACCAGCGGCATCACCTGGCATGATTCCTATTGCCACAAAAATTTCCCAGCCATAATGAAACCATTGGACTCAGAATTAATTTTGTTTGTGACGTTGAACGGATGAAGGAAATAAGTGATTGCAGTATCGTTGCTAGAGATACCGTGTCTGTACTCGAGCCACAATCGTTTATTTGCTGCTGCGATGATATGAAGCCTCTGTAATGGACAGGGACTTCCGAATTTCACGATAGGATTTCCATTCTATTTGAGCATCAAAACACTTGAGCTCAGATACACTTGGATTGGATGTTTCATTTCCTACGCTTCTTATGAGCCTACCGAAGGATCAAGGACGTTTATTACTGGGGTAGCCTAAATCTGGTTGGCCCGTTCAAATAGTAGAATGTCCTATCATAAAGACGCGCGAGTAATAACTACAGAAAACTGCAGGCGTGCACATAGGGTATTGAGGTACAAGTCTGCTTGGAACTATTTTCGTGAAAAAAAAAACTGTTTTTAAAATTAATTGGTTGTACATGACTCGATACACACTATTCTTTCCTTGGCAAACACTGATTTTCGTTTACTACTGGCTCATACAGGGCGTGTATACCTAACTATGGTCAAATCGTAGGCACAGAGTAAATAAATAAACAGAGACGAAATGGCACGCCGGCTTTTTTGATGTGGGCATACCCATCCGCTGATTGGCTGCGCGAGGTTCTGGAAACGAACCTTGTGTCGGATTGGCTACCACACACTTCAAAAGGTTTTCTATTGGCTGGGTTGCTAGCTCACAAGTAAGGTACCAGGAGCTGATTGGCGAACGGCGTCCCGACATGTCACTGGGTAGGGACGCCATTTTGCTGGCGTGTGCGGCTGAAGATCGCGGAATAAGCGGTCATTTCACCTCTGTACACTTAAATACTCTGCGTCGTAGCATTGCGGCAAAATAATAAGTTCTTGAAGTTTACCTTGCCACTTAACGAATTCACGAAACACCCGGGAGCTCAGTAGCTGTCGTGACGTCAGAACACACGGGCCTTCGCCGAGTCTATGGAAAAGCCGGCAGAGACTTACTAAACGGAATGGCCTCGATTTTTAGTCGATGCCTTGAAGAGGCTTGTCCTCTTGCAAGGAGTTAAACCGGCACAGTTCTTGAATATAGTCCTGCNTTTTTAGTCGATGCCTTGAAGAGGCTTGTCCTCTTGCAAGGAGTTAAACCGGCACAGTTCTTGAATATAGTCCTGCAAGGCAGCGGTACCAGGGATATGAAAATGAAGTTCATCTTGCACTCCACGAGTCCAAGCCACATGCAGAAGTAGTAAATTGTGTACGCCGCGTCACGTTATGGTCATTGCATCAATACAGTTTCAGTACCTCGACGGACCGCGTCGTACATGGATGCACGCGTTTGTTAGATGAGGCATGAGATAACAAACGCGGCGTTTAACTATACGGCAGATTTTCTCACAGTTATTGCAAACTATGCTGCAATTCACGAACATTTCGACACGGAGGAAGATGAAGTACTCTCTATTACCACACATTTTCGGTGTGCAACAAATTAGGTGATTGGACAGGCCAAGACTGTGTTGAAACATTACCTAAATACTCCTGAGAAGCCTGAGTTAGATGCGGTGAGAGTTTCTTGTTCGAAACTGTCTTCAAGGCACTCGGAAAATGTACCACGTTGCGTAACACATGGTTCCTCCGGATGTCACTGTACTACTGTGCATTTAACGACTTGTGGCCAGTGGCGAATGCTGATCATACGCGATCGCTTCAAACACTATAATGCCATTAACCCGTTACATCCGACATCATTTCCGAGCAAAAGTGTTGTCGCAGTCATGCGATATTTTGGCGTGAGATGTACTTTAGTCAAGCGTGCTTCTAGCTGCCAGTGAACAATCAATGCGACGCTTACTTTGAGTTTTCAGCACTGATGAATTCATAAAAAAAAAAGGTGCAAAAACTTTCGAAAATCACAAGAAAGAAGCTTAAAACACAGGTCACTGATTCCTTGCTTGCACAGTGCTAATCACAGGTGTCGTTAATGTGCTAGATCGTTGACACGGTTGACACGGAAGCTGAACGGCTTAGTGGAAGGACGTCTGCCTCTGCAAAGTGACTCAGCGATAGTGGCGCTTGCACAGTGGCCATGCGTTTCCTATTAAAAATGTATTTCTTGAGTAAATCCAATACTTCGGCAATCTGTAATATTCTACAGTGTTATCTGCAGACACCGTTGCAAATGACGGTGAAGATTCTGAGATTTTATTGTCGGAACACATAAAGACATTGGGGATCGCAGATTTGCCTTTTGTCAAATGTCTGGAAACTTTCAACGGATATAATATAACTTTATGATGATGCAAATGACGGATTTTAGTTAACAGGTCGAGGAAGGGATGTCATCATAATCAACTAACCGTAATTACGATTTCGTTAGTGATTTTACTATCATACTTGCAGTCGATAATTCATAAAGTTGTTTTTACCGAAATACAGCAATAATTCTGTTTCGCTACCTAACAAATCCCTAGAGAAGAGATCGAAGAGAGGGATAGAAGAAGGAACCGGGCTCACTGCCACACCCTAATGGGTAGGCACTCTTTCCAAGATCGCTGGGTCAAGTGTCTGCCTCTCGTCATGTGTCCCGTTGCCTACTACTCCCTCTTGCCTCGTCCTGGTTCCTGACTACACTTCCCATCTCCACCCCTTCGGTCTGTTGCCCTTATTCTTCAATAATAGCCCTCATTCGGGACTTTGTCGGGGCCACGGCAGCGAGATGTTGATAGTTTAGCCCAGTCGTACCTTGTCAGCCACATCTAATCATTCTCAGAGTATTAGCACATTTCGTGAGTTTGTCGTTGAGCAGCAGTCTCCGGTGTTTACAAAATGTTCAGCAACAACCAACGACTGCCATTTTTTGCTGGTGCTGCCGCTGCTCACAGTAAGGCAGTTATGGCACCGTGCCCCATTAAACTACCACATCTCGCTGTACGGCGGGCAAGAAGACCACTGGCTCTATTGGAGCCTATTTTAAAAAGAAATGGTCCTCCCCCTTGGTGGTTTTTTGGAGGCGAACAGCATAGGTCTGTCTTTTATAGTCCATGCATCGTTACTTCCAGCTTTTCTGAAGCACTACTATAGTTCTACTTTCAGGATATACCTCCGCCTCGTGCAAACAAATCTTCTCTTAGTGTAGGAAATTTCACCAGAGACACGACGCACCGCATTTGTGAGCACTCAATTTAATAATGTTCTGTATAAAAACTATTTCTTGCTAGACATTACCAACACACCTATTTTCTCTGTTTTATTAGTATTAATTATAAATGAAATATTATAATTTATAAATTAAATATATGTAAATTATAAATCTAACCAAAATAAAGTACTTCTACATTAATAGAAGCATGGAAGGCTTTCGTTACATGACATAGCCTATTAAGGAAACAACTTAACACACCATAGGGGGTGATTTTTTAAAGGTTTTGATTCAAAAAGTGTGAAGATACCCCAAACAGTCTGTAAAGGTACGTGAGCGTGTCTCTTGCTCCCAACGCAATCTGACCGCGAATTTTGTGAGTTCTGGACAGTATAAATGACTGCAGTTCAGCACGTATTCCTTCTTCCTTCTCACAGATACATTATATGGCGTCTCCCAAACTTTGTCATTTATTTGTAATGCTGTCTCACGTGCATTATGGGCATGCCTATCTCTCGTAAATCACACGCGGCAAGTCCTTTGAGGAAACAAAGGGTGACGACAGAGTCCTAGTACGTTTTTATAAGCATTAGCCATGAATAAAAACTTGAATAGTTTACGGATTATACACCTAATTAATAATTTACCAACTCCGTAGTATCCGAAATACACTCATTTGCAAAAAAAAATGATTNGTACACCTAATTAATAATTTACCAACTCCGTAGTATCCGAAATACACTCATTTGCAAAAAAAATGATTACCATGAACGAATCGCATGAGTACAACGAAGGATGCCACGCAGTATCGTCATAAACCGACATGCGTCCCGTTTACGTTTAATGCGGTTTGCTTACGTGGATGAGCCACTAGTGGGCATACATGTCCCTCCATAATTCATAGCTGCAAGACTNAAAGGGTGACGACAGAGTCCTAGTACGTTTTTATAAGCATTAGCCATGAATAAAAACTTGAATAGTTTACGGATTATACACCTAATTAATAATTTACCAACTCCGTAGTATCCGAAATACACTCATTTGCAAAAAAAAATGATTACCATGAACGAATCGCATGAGTACAACGAAGGATTCCACGCAGTATCGTCATAAACCGACATGCGTCCCGTTTAGGTTTAATGCGGTTTGCTTACGTGGATGGGCCACTAGTGGGCATACATGTCCCTCCATAATTCATAGCTGCAAGACTNGTTTAATGCGGTTTGCTTACGTGGATGAGCCACTAGTGGGCATACATGTCCCTCCATAATTCATAGCTGCAAGACTTCAAACAAGGCCTTAGTAGCATTGCAAGCCACACAGCCAAGTTCAGTGAAAACGTAGCATGCCCCGATGGCGCATTCGACAAGCCTTTGCCCAGCTGGATTAGTTTGAGAGAGGCAGCATCGTCGGTCTCATAGAGTCAGGTTGGACGATTCGGCACATTGCTAGACACTTGAACCTCTATACCTACACAGTGAGTCGGTGTCTGACGCATTGGGAACACGTGAGTACACCCAACCGTTGAGAAAGCCCGGATTGACCACGACGGACCACCAGCAAGGAGGATCGTTTCATTTTGTGACGGGCTGTAATTACTCCGTGGGCATCGCTGCGCACCATCTAGGAACATCTCACGGCAACTGCGATACGCCTGTGTCCATAAGTACCATATTCAGGTGGCTAGCAGAGTGGAATCTGTCGTCACCGAGCACACGTGACCTTATGCCGGGAACGGGCAGCATGGCACGTTGCGGATTGGCGACGAGTGGTATTCAGCGACGAGTTACGGTTCTGTCTGGACACAGACGACCGCTGAATCCGAGTCTGAAGATGTCCTGGCCAAGGGCGTGATCCACGCTTCCTTTTAGAGCGGTTCACCTCCCCAACGAGAGGTCGTGGTGTGGGGTGCCATTTCCTACGATTCACGCCCCCCCCCTCCCGCGGTGGTGATTGAAGGAATCCTGACGGCGTGGCAATACGTCCAGGAAATTCTGCGACCATGTGCACCTACCGTCACGGTGCAGCTTGAAAACACCATTATCTAGCAGGATAATGCCCGGTCTCACACAACACGGGTATTTCTGAACTCCCTCCGTGATGTCGACATGCCTCCTAGGCCAGAAATGTCCTCATAGCTCTCGCCCATCGAGCAAGTTTGGGAACAGATTGAACGGCAACTTCGGCCAGCAGCAACTACGGTGGATTTGGAGGGTCACTTTGCCGAGGTGTGGCCGAATTTTTCTCAAGAGAACATCCGACGTCTCCATGTCTCTATGCCTCTATACGTCTCTATGCTGTATCGCCACCTGTTTCCGTACTACGGGTGGTCCAACACCATACTAAGTGCATCCTGCAAGTGTTGGTCCCCTGCTTCGTGTGGTAAAGTATTTTGATGTTTTCTATATTCATGTTGCCATGTCCTGTCCTGTATTCACTACCATGCTCATGCGATGACACCTTTCAAGGTGATATATTATTTTTTTTTGCAAATGAGTAGTTTTGTGTAGATTGCAGAGTACCGCAGAGGACCAAACTACAAGACTACTTTTGTGTCAGTAAGTACAATTATATCTGATAACCAGATGCCACATATTGTTCTCGTCGTGACTGAACCTTTAAATCGACGAAAGTACACGGATCTTATCTTCAGTAAATCACTTCCTTATGAAAAAGCTTTCGGCTACATAAACGGGTTGGGTTATTTTGTTAACTGAATATAATAANCAGTAAATCACTTCCTTATGAAAAAGCTTTCGGCTACATAAACGGGTTGGGTTATTTTGTTAACTGAATATAATAGATGAAAAATGAAAAGATATCCGTGAAATACATTTTTAAGATCATTTTATGACAATTGTCTCTCCCGTGCTAATTGCTTTCCCGTTTGTACAGTCATTTTCAAACAGCATCTCTTTTTCCGTGTTTTCATACGCGATGTAAACAACAGTGAAGTAAACAGGAAAAACATGCTTTTATCATTTATGTAGACAGTAAAGTTACGCCCGCGTTTTCAAATGATAATTCTTTAATGGAAAATTATTTTTTTGGTTCCCATAAAGTATTAAACTGTAACGGATTTTTTAACGTCTTTTGGTGAAAACTGATGCTCATCATCGATCGGACTTCGTTGATGCCTGTTAGAAGTCAGAGTCATCCAGCTTCGCNATCGGACTTCGTTGATGCCTGTTAGAAGTCAGAGTCATCCAGCTTCGCAGTATTACAAACCTAGTCATTTACCGTGTATCTCAAACGAAATTTCCCTTTACAATAATAAAGTAACATATGTTTTATACATCGGAAAAATATGGAAATCACTTGTTCATTTTATTAGATATTTTTTTACTCACAATTGNTAACATATGTTTTATACATCGGAAAAATATGGAAATCACTTGTTCATTTTATTAGATATTTTTTTACTCACAATTGTTGTCATTCTTGAATTTTAAAATGCTTTAAGAATATAAATAAGATGAACATACAGGACGAGAATATGTTATCACAATTTACAAAGAACAAAGTAGTCAACGCTGGTGTCAAAGTGTTCCCAGATTTAATATATGTTCATAGTATTTGGAAATGTTTGAAAACGGATAATAGCAGGTGCCATGCATAGTTGGCTAACAGTTAGCAGCCTTTTGAAGTCAACAGTCAAAAATGTTAATTCCTGTTATGGCCGGAACTTAAGAAATAAGAAGAAACAAGAAACTAATCACAGCTTTCAGGAATAATCCGTTTATCGTACACGAACATTTCAAAAACTGCTTAAGTTATATCGTGCTCCAAAAACGAATGTTGCCAATTTCTGCGCGCTGTAGTAATAATGGGTGAGTTTCAAAAACGTGTTGACGGGAAATAAATAGCTACTTTTTCNGCCAATTTCTGCGCGCTGTAGTAATAATGGGTGAGTTTCAAAAACGTGTTGACGGGAAATAAATAGCTACTTTTTATTCGTAAAATTACATTGATTGTCTCTTACATGGCACAATCTTAGCAAATAACCTGCACATCTTTGTTTGCCATGGAATGGGGCCAGCGTATATCTGTCCAGCTCCAATCTTTATACGTGTTTCAATGATATTTTTGCTGCCTCCTGTCGAGCTGGGGCTGCGGTGGTGTAGTGGTTAGACTACTCACCTCCCACCTAGAAGTCACGCTGACGTTATTGATCAGCAAAATACAGCTTCTATTTAAAAACTGGAAGCCAAAAAAATTTTCAAAACAGTTAAATATTTGTCTCTATTTGGTTGTTAAAGTAATTCCTACTCTGTAGTAACTGTTAAAATTAGAATGTTGAGAATTTTTCCAGTATTAAAAAATATTTAGGGAAATTTGCTTTTAACATGTATAAGATATTTATAAAATTATCAACTCGTAGCACAGCAAAAAAAAAAAAAAAAAAAAAAAAAAAAANCAGTAAATCACTTCCTTATGAAAAAGCTTTCGGCTACATAAACGGGTTGGGTTATTTTGTTAACTGAATATAATAAATGAAAAATGAAAAGATATCCGTGAAATACATTTTTAAGATCATTTTATGACAATCGTCTCTCCCGTGCGAATTGCTTTCCCGTTTGTACAGTCATTTTCAAACAGCATCTCTTTTTCCGTGTTTTCATACGCGATGTAAACAACAGTGAAGTAAACAGGAAAAACATGCTTTTATCATTTATGTAGACAGTAAAGTTACGCCCGCGTTTTCAAATGATAATTCTTTAATGGAAAATTATTTTTTTGGTTCCCATAAAGTATTAAACTGTAACGGATTTTTTAACGTCTTTTGGTGAAAACTGATGCTCATCATCGGACTTCGTTGATGCCTGTTAGAAGTCAGAGTCATCCAGCTTCGCAGTATTACAAACCTAGTCATTTACCGTGTATCTCAAACGAAATTTCCCTTTACAATAATAAAGTAACATATGTTTTATACATCGGAAAAATATGGAAATCACTTGTTCATTTTATTAGATATTTTTTTACTCACAATTGTTGTCATTCTTGAATTTTAAAATGCTTTAAGAATATAAATAAGATGAACATACAGGACGAGAATATGTTATCACAATTTACAAAGAACAAAGTAGTCAACGCTGGTGTCAAAGTGTTCCCAGATTTAATATATGTTCATAGTATTTGGAAATGTTTGAAAACGGATAATAGCAGGTGCCATGCATAGTTGGCTAACAGTTAGCAGCCTTTTGAAGTCAACAGTCAAAAATGTTAATTCCTGTTATGGCCGGAACTTAAGAAATAAGAAGAAACAAGAAACTAATCACAGCTTTCAGGAATAATCCGTTTATCGTACACGAACATTTCAAAAACTGCTTAAGTTATATCGTGCTCCAAAAACGAATGTTGCCAATTTCTGCGCGCTGTAGTAATAATGGGTGAGTTTCAAAAACGTGTTGACGGGAAATAAATAGCTACTTTTTCTTCGTAAAATTACATTGATTGTCTCTTACATGGCACAATCTTAGCAAATAACCTGCACATCTTTGTTTGCCATGGAATGGGGCCAGCGTATATCTGTCCAGCTTCAATCTTTATACGTGTTTCAATGATATTTTTGCTGCCTCCTATCGAGCTGGGGCTGCGGTGGTGTAGTGGTTAGACTACTCACCTCCCACCTAGAAGTCACGCTGACGTTATTGATCAGCAAAATACAGCTTCTATTTAAAAACTGCAAGCCAAAAAAATTTTGAAAACAGTTAAATATTTGTCTCTATTTGGTTGTTAAAGTAATTCCTACTCTGTAGTAACTGTTAAATTTAGAATGTTGAGAATTTTTCCAGTATTAAAAAATATTTAGGGAAATTTGCTTTTAACATGTACGAGGTATTTATAAAATTATCAACTTGTAGCNAAAAAAAAAAAAAAAAAAAAAAAAAAAAAAAAACAAGTTTCATTGTTAGACAGCAGGATTTTAGCAAGTAATATACAAATAAGCAATATTTGTATTCCTCACTGTAATATAGGATAATCAGACACTAATCTATACGAAATGAAGACGATGATTATCTGAATATTCATTGTAACTCAAACGGTTCAGAAATACCGACACGGTAAGAACTGAATCCTCNAAAAAAAAAAAAAAAAAAAAAAAAAAAAAAAATTCATTGTTAGACAGCAGGATTTTAGCACGTAATATACAAATAAGCAATATTTGTATTCACTTTAATATAGGATAATCAGACACTAATCTATACGAAATGAAGACGATGATTATCTGAATATTCATTGTAACTCAAACGGTTCAGAAATACCGACACGGTAAGAACTGAATCCCCAAAAATGCATCCCTTACGTAATTATATTTCCCCGTATGGTTAGAGGCAGAAAGAAGAAACCCTAAATGCCAGCAGACAAGAGAAGGTATATAATTGTTAAAATTCTCATTTAGTCACCTTCGCCGTCAACTAGAGTAGACATCTGTCGCATGCGCTCCACTCAGTTATCTTGATATCATTATCTCTCATTCGATCTCACATTAGTCACCCAATGGTTACTCATTCTGTCACCTTCGCTCCACCCCACCATCTTTAATTTCTTCTACTGCAGGCAGTCGTCTTTGTTAGACTTGTAAAAATTTCATTTTGTCATATTCATTCCAAATCATGTAGGACTTGACATGTTAACCAAACATAACATAACCTTACGTAGCATAACCTGGCATAACCTAACCATCTTGTAAGAACTCATTAATTCACCTCGTGTAGAAATGCTATTACATCCTTATCAACGTTTTTAACTACTTCTCTTTCTTCGGAAGCTGGACAGCGGAGACCTCCTCGTCGATGTTCAGGTTACACATAGCTTCCTCATCACTCAGCGAGTCGTGTCCCCAGTCGTCAGACATCTTGAGCAAACTACTGCTGGATTTCAACTTACGCTAAGTTCCATTTACTTCTGACATTTATAGGCCTCCTCGAACCATCATATTGTTTCGTCTACCAACGACTACATTCGATTTTAGGCTACCGTCTTGGATTCCATTTGTTCTTTGCCACCAGGTAAGCTCAGCGTAGGTCACCATTTGTGTAGGACTAAACAACTTGTATAGTACTTATATTTTTTGACATGTACATAGGTCTTTTACCTCATACATTACTTAATTTTTTGTAGGTATTTTCACCTCGTACATAGTACTTAACCAACCATATAAAAAATTCAAATTTATTCCTGTAATCATTTAGTCCTTTCGGTATACTCTAATGAAGATGACTTAACATAGTCCAGAGAAAATAAAACCTAACCCAACCTCACATAACCTACAACGTTCCAGAAAACTCACAGCTGACACACCATAATACAAATAAAAGATCCATACACTTAGAAAACCTATACCTACATGTCTCACGACATACCGACTAGCCATACCAGCCACTGTAACCTAAGAAAATCTCAGACATACAAACCAACCATACCATTCTCTACAACCCTAAAAAAACTCAGCCATACTAATACACCATAATAGCTACCCAAACAATTATACATTCCAGGTCGACCTATATCACACAACATTCTTACCATCTGTCAAACCAACATAACCTAACTTACCAAAGACCAAAAAATCAAACCGTAACTAACTTCCCACAGTCCAGATTAAAATCATTAACTATTCCCCGTATGCCCCCATCTTTATTTCAGTCACTTAGGAAAATTTCACATATCTAGACATTAGAAGTACACTTCATTCAGACTGCAGCCAATCGTCACTTAGAGTAACATTCACCTCACACTTACAAAAGAACAGTCGAAGTAAGCAGAATTATAATCAAAATCCAATATAACCCAAGAGAAATTCAAACACTATAATATCTACCCAATCAACCACACATTACAGGTCATCCCATGCGACAGTCATTCCTACCATCTGTCAACCTAACATAACCAACTTATACTAGACTACCCAATGTACAATCTTCTATAAACCAAGATAAACTCAGTCATTACTAATCATCCATAATGCCCTACACACTGTATATACCATCTGCCATAACTCAAGTATACCAAGTAACTATATATTCTAGGAAAGCCCATACCACTCTCATTCCAACCATCCATCAAACAACTGATACGAGGCCACCCAATGTCCCATCTGCTATAAATCAAGAAAAACTTATTTATTTCTAATCATCTTTAGCACCAAACAAACTCGCAATACAATCTTCCATAACTCAAGTGTACCAAGAAACCATACATTCTAGACAAGTCTATGCCACAATCATTCATACCATCAATAAAACAGCTGATACGAGACCACCCAACATCACATCTTCTATAAACCAAGAAAAACTCAGTCATTACTAATCAATCATACCACCCAAATCACCATCTATAATCCACCATAACTCAAAAGTACCAAGCAATCATTAAGGTAAGATCAACCCATAAACTAACACCTATTACATTTGCGCTGCCAATCGACACTATAAAAATTTACTGGTCACCATTACCACCCAATAATACTAAAAAAAAAGTACACCACCCATACCAAGCAAACATACAATCCATACCATACAAAACCAGTTCAAACATAGTGACACAATCAACTTCTTCCCATACCATCCACCATACCGACTGACACTGGCCAAAAAACCGATCACTCATACCAACAACTTTAACTCAAGCTTGCGTTAGCATTACAGGACTCATCAGAACAGTCCATACCATTTGAAATACGCCATCAATCACCAGACAGATATACTGGAAATCATACCGCACAACAAACCAACCATACCATCCATCATAACCCATGAAACCAAGCCACTTTACAGTCCAGACCAACCCATAACACAAACATTCCTGCCCTCTGTCAAACTATCGTTACCAACTGATACCATACCAACCAACATACGATCTCCTATAACCCAAGAGAAACTCAGTCATACCAATCAATTATCCCACCCAACACACCAATCATAACATCCATCATAGTGCTCGAACATCTGTACAGTTGAGACCAGACCATAGCCTAACATCCATTCTGTTTGCGCCACATACCTACTCCAGCCAAATATATTAGCCTTCACACCATCTAATAATACTAAAGCATACCCCAACCATTTATTCCGCACTAGCCTCATCAAAATAAAATGTGCCTATTACACATTCCATATGTTCTACCAACACCAAACAAAATATTCTCATTGCCTAATATAACTAAAGCATACCTCGTCTATTCAGTTCACGTAAACCTTATCAAAAATTAAGAGACTGCCCATACCATTAGCTCAAAGGCCAGCACCAGAAAAAATATACTTAGTGGCATACTAACCAACATACCACACGATTCACACCAACTAAAATATTCCAGCCAAACATTCCAACCATTTATACCTATAGACCATCGAATCTGTATGTAGGAGAGGAGGGGAGAGGAGAAGCAGGAGGAGGAGGCGGTGGGGGAGAAGGATATGAACCAAACATAACAACCAACAAACCAGACCAACAATTCATTTGATTATGCAAACCATCTATACCAATAACCATGCTAACCACCATACCCCCAGCATACCAAACAAAAATACCAATAACTCTAGGAACCGGCAGTACTGTACCACCCACAACATAGCATACATCAGTCACACTGCACACATACATCATTATAAGCAATACAGCATACAATACCAACAACTCATTTCATACTGCACATACCAACCGACAAACAGTACCAACCATTTACCCAGAAACCATGCCGAACATTTCAACACCAACAAACCAGTGAATTATAACAGACGTCCATACCACTAACCACACTGCCCAAAAAAAAGTAGGTACTATACCTCCAGCATACTGAACAACAATAGCATTCACCATATCAACCAAAAACTAGTCAATTATACCAGCCATCCATACCAATAAATGCAAGAGAAAACCTACCAGATACCATACATCCAGCACCCCAGTGGTGCTGAGTACAATACAGAGCAATCCTTTCACCATAACACTAGCTTACCAACATGGCATCTGAATATATATGCCGACCACAGCGACCACCATACCACAAACCATACGAACAGTATTAACATGAAGCCAAGAATATACACTAATACCAAAAAAATCGCATCCAAACCAAATGTATCATCAGCTCTAATCCAAGCATACCTCAGTCATGCTATAAAAGATACAGACCGAATAAAACGCAAATCTCAGACATGCACATCGATCATAACAGTACAAATAATTTACCACTGCATCGACTGCTATTTCATCTAACCTCACCAGTTTTAGACACACCCATCTATCAAACAAGTTAAATATTCTAATCATAAATTCCAACAAAGCTATCATAACATTTATACCATCCATTTAACTAGTCTACGACACCCATTAAGACTTAGTTCACAGATACTGTACCAACTTACCATGCCATATAATCATACTAACCAACCACACCAGCCAAGCACTCTAATCCTCTCGCACTAACTAAACAGTTCATCTAACCATTCCATTCACACAAACTGATCATATCATTAAACCATTCTGCTCACGCAATAAAAGCTAAACTCTTGCAATTCTACCAAACAAACCGAAAATGTGGACATATCAACATAGTAGCTATGCCTACCATACAATCAAACTAACAGTATATCAACCATACGGTCAGTCAGGAAGTATTTTAAAAATGCCATAAATAACCCTATCATCGAAACAATATTTAATATTGATAGAACATCGCAACATGTCTACCCATACAAAAACATTTGTTGTATGATTTTCTGCTTCCCACATACAATATAATAAAAAAAAACNCGCAACATGTCTACCCATACAAAAACATTTGTTGTATGATTTTCTGCTTCCCACATACAATATAATAAAAAAAAACACGGAATTAGGCAAAGATTCACATCGTGATACAACTGTGTCATTCTCTCTCTGCATGGGGAAATTCCATACAATCTAAAGCTCGTAGTACATATAACCAGGCGTTGGAATTTTGGTTGCTCTAGGGATTTAGAGTACAAGTAGACATTGTCAATACTTTAAGCCATTCGGTTCCTCCAACAAACTTAACATCACACTCGTTTTTTTTCTTCTCACAATTTGAAAGTCCTGCAATAATATACAGAATGGTGTTTGGCAGCAGGGGTCCATTTCACGAATCGCGAGNTTCTCACAATTTGAAAGTCCTGCAATAATATACAGAATGGTGTTTGGCAGCAGGGGTCCATTTCACGAATCGCGAGCTGTACTGGTCTCTGTCGTGCCAACTCTTACAGGAAGACGAATGTCCTGCTGGATGATTTGAATACCGTTTTCATCTACTTATTTTACATCTTGCAAAGAATGTGAACGTGGAGGTGGATGTGAAGGTGGATGTGAAGGTGGATGTGGAGGTGGATGTGAAGGTGGACGTGAAGGTGGATGCGACGGTGGATTTGAAGGTGGATGTGAAGGTGGATGCGACGGTGGATTTGAAGGTGGATGTGAAGGTGGATGTAGGGTGGATGTGAAGGTGGATGTGAAGGTGGATGTGGAGGTGGATGTGAAGGTGGACGTGAAGGTGGATGCGACGGTGGATTTGAAGGTGGATGTGAAGGTGGATGTAGGGTGGATGTGAAGGTGGATGTGAAGGTGGATGTGGAGGTGGATGTGAAGGTGGACGTGAAGGTGGATGCGACGGTGGATTTGAAGGTGGATGTGAAGGTGGATGCGACGGTGGATTTGAAGGTGGATGTGAAGGTGGATGTAGGGTGGATGTGAAGGTGGATGTGAAGGTGGATGTGGAGGTGGATGTGAAGGTGGACGTGAAGGTGGATGCGACGGTGGATTTGAAGGTGGATGTGAAGGTGGATGTAGGGTGGATGTGAAGGTGGATGTAGGGTGGATGTGGAGGTGGATGTGAAGGTGGATGTGAAGGTGGATTTGAAGGTGGATGTGAAGGTGGATGTGGATGTGAAGGTGGACGTGAAGGTGGATGTGACGGTNGGTGGATGCGTTGCTTGCGGTGCATGCGGAGATGTGCGCAGTTGCGGTTGCAAAGAACGAGCACTGCAGGATTTAGAATGTCTCTTTAAAATATCACTCCAAGTAAACTGACAGCGACAAGGTTATGCATAGTCTTACCATTATACATATTTTTTACACTGTCATAACTTTACCACAATACAAAAAAATACACGAATTTTAATTATTTATTAATTTTTTGCAGCTTGTTAAGAGAATGTTTTATTTTCTAGAAAGAGGACCATCTCCCCTAAAACCATAATACTAATTACATTTACCGACCAACATTCCCTACCCCCCAACCATAATTAACTCCATATCGACCACCTATAAACCCCGAACCTCTAACTACCTAATGAAAAATGTTTAAAACTTCTCATAATATTTCATGTCATATCATAGCCACTGCCAAAAACATACCAGCCAGCAATTCCTGCCGGTTGTTCCGGGAAAAATAATTTATCATGTAATACCCCGACTACATGTACATACCATAACATCAGTCACTACTTACAGTCCATTCCATTAGGCCATATCGGCTATACTAAACAGTTCCCTTCATATCAGCCATGCTAACTAAGCCGCCATACAGACATTCCTATGGAATATTCCAGCGAATTATTCTGACAAACCATTTCATCATGTAATAGCGACCACATAGCCAGATAATACTATCACTCCATACAGTATATTCTCACCAGAGAACCAGCCATAACGAAATGAAATATCAGTAGGCCATACCACTAGACCAGCAAATCAAATGTTTCAGCAGAAAACATGTAACACCACACAGCCCATTTGCAAAGATCATATCATACATTTGCAAAGCCCGTATCATCGAAAAATACCAGAAAACCAACAAACCATACTGACAAGTCATATAAACCGTCGAAACAAAGTATTTCAACCATTCATTTCTACTAACAATACTAACAAACCATACGAACAGATCATTCCATCTGACGATACCCACTGGTCATACTATTAGAACAAACCTACCAACCATTCCTGCCAAAAATATTAGAACTAAATGCTTGTCAACCATATCATCATGTCATACAAGTCAGATGAACAAATCATACAAAAAACAGGCATGCGCTTGTTATGAGACCATTCCGGCCAACAATACTAACAACCTACACTCGCCATACCTTCCAAAACATTTCAGTCATAATATAACACTACCTTTACATATATTGTGATGCAGATTCAGAATTATTGCTTATAGATTATAGTAAATCGCATACCATGTCCATAATACAGTAGAAGTTCGGAAGTCAGTAGTACTTTCGAACATTTTCTCTTTACTCACCATAAGTTATTACTAAAAGTTTTGTAAACGCAACAGTGTTTCTTCCATCTAACAATACCAGGATAATGGAATAAGCTGTGCATATAGAAATATGCTCAGTACTCGATTTCGTACTATCAGAGACATGCTTAATTTTCAAGTAGATATGATCTCATACACCCAGAGTACTGCCACAGTGATTCCTACTGAGACTGAATAACAGTTGATATTTTACCGAAGTTATGCAACTACCTGTATCTACATATTCAAACCAAACCACAGTTACGCAGGAGGAGAGAATTTTTATATTTTTCTTTTTGAGTTGTGTTCCAAGCATCTCCCAATAATAAATACAGTTTACATACAACTCTCGTAGAGTGTTTCCACCTTCAACAACCTTTCATCTTTAACCGAAAAAAATAATTTCAACAAAGTTGCAATATTTATTTTCTAAATAGTATTCAAATATTCACAGAAATACATGCCAATAGCGATACTTAGTACGCATATATTTAAAGTTCTTATAACCTCACAGCCTACAAACTTTTCTACATATCAAGATGCTGCGTACGACCGTGAGAAAAAACAACATATATTCAAAGCTAAAATGAATAATAACATCTTCGATGCACACACACACACACATCAGATTAATCTTAATATATTCTCCTGAATAGTTTACTATAAGCAGGGATCAAAATAAATGAATAACACAGAAGTAATTTGCACACTTTGACCTAATTTTACAGACGCGTCAAAATAATACATAATAAACTTATTCCTTATTCGACAAAACAATATTATGATTTTGTCTTTTCTGTAGAACAATTTTACTGTTGTGAGCATTCAATCCGCTCATATTCGTCTGTGCCACATCACTGTTATCACATGGATAAATCTTGTACGATGTGTTGAATAAGCAGTTACTAGCTCCATGTCGCCTGGCATTGCAGTTATTCGTGAATATCTTGCCACAACACCTGCACTCACTCCCAGAGTCTGTGGGCACCATTGCCGATGTCGACATGTCCTTACCTTAGAGGTTCTTGGAGTAATGGAGGAAAAACCAAGAACCCTTAATAAAGAAAACAGTTAACTGGATTTTTGAAAGCTGAGTATGTGGCAAGGGAGGTCACTGAGGCGGCTATTAGTCGCCTAGTGGACTCCCAATTCAACTGGGAAAGGTATACCATGTCTCCTGGGAAGAAAAGAATCCACAGGAAGATTTGGAAATGCATACAAGGTGTCAAGCTCAGCACGGTAGATGTCTGGATCCAAGAGGTCTACGACGATGAGGACAAACTGGAGACCGAGGGTGAGGAAAATACAGAAAGAGGAAAAATAGAAGAAGGATCAGAAGGCAACGAATCCTCTTCCTCGGATGAGGAACATGATCTTAAAACGGCCACACGAAAGGCACAGGAGTTTACACTCATAGGGGATAAGGGTAAGCCCCTCAAAGCCGCAAGGCTAATTTTCCCGGAAACTCAAGAACTGGAAGAGGTGCCCAGATCATCTGCAAGGAGAACGGTTTCTACTCCTAGCACCTCAAGGGATGAAAGCCAAGTAAATAGGAAACTTCGGTTTCAATTACCAGCAGAAGAGTCAAATACTGGGAGCGACTCACGGGATGAGGCATTCATCCTCCGAATTGAAAAGAAAGTGGAGGGAACACATAAGGAAACAAAATAACTGGTATCAGACATTATGGAGTGGATACTGAACAAAAGTTCTAAGATCAACAGTTCGCAAGCGAACTGGCTGATCCCAAGAATTAGCCAGCTCCAGGGGCATATTGACAATGCATTGATGGAAAATGCAAAGTTAATAGGAAACTTGCAACAAGCAAGTAAAACAAGCTAAACAAGCTTGATGATGGCATCTGCTGTAAAGAGAGAAGTACAGNTCGATGATGGCACCTGCTGTAAAGAGAGAAGTACCGAGCATCAAGAGTTACGCACAGGCCGCAGGAACTGATGCAATCAAGCCCAAACCCGCTAAGAAGGTTCTCCTGGTATACCCAGACAAAGAGGGCACAACGAGCGTGGAGACTAGGGAAATTATCAAGAAAGGGTTAAATCCCAAAGATGATGGCCTCCAGATTCGTAATATGAAAGGAATCAGAAATGGAGGCATCATGATCAAGGCTGGGGATGAGGAGACATTCAAATCCCTCAATAACCAGACTAAGATAAAGGAATTGGGACTCAAACTAGAGGCCCCAATGAAAAGAGTCCCCAAGGTCGTCATTTATGACGTACCTAGGGGAGAGGACAATAGCAAACTGCCTGAAACTATTTTCAGGCAGAACTATAGGAATGGGGAATGTGGCGGACATAATCTGGAAAGTTTCGCAAAAACTGTGTCCATTAGCCACAGAACTGGCAGGAGGGACACGGATAGGGTTAACATTGTGTTGGACTGTGACCCGAAGATAAGGAACGCTCTTATTGACAAGGAAAGAATCTACATCGGCTACGACAGCTGCAGAGTTAGAGATTATATCTCGCTCTCCAGGTGTTACAAGTGTCAACAGTGGGGACACATAGCCAACAAGTGTAGAGATACGGAGTCCATCTGTTCATGCTGTGGAGTCCAAGGACACGAGNTTGGGACTCAAACTAGAGGCCCCAATGAAAAGAGTCCCCAAGGTCGTCATTTATGACGTACCTAGGGGAGAGGACCATAGCAAACTGCCTGAAACTATTTTCAGGCAGAACTACAGGAATGGGGAATGTGGCGGACACAATCTGGAAAGTTTNATAGCAAACTGCCTGAAACTATTTTCAGGCAGAACTACAGGAATGGGGAATGTGGCGGACACAATCTGGAAAGTTTCGCAAAAACTGTGTCCATTAGTCACAGGACTGGCAGGAGGGACACGGATAGGGTTAACATTGTGTTGGACTGTGACCCGAAGATAAGGAACGCTCTTATTGACAAGGAAAGAATTTACATCGGCTAAGACAGCTGCAGAGTTAGAGATTATATCTCGCTCTCCAGGTGTTACAAGTGCCAACAGTGGGGCCACATAGCCAACAAGTGTAGAGATACGGAGTCCATCTGTTCATGCTGTGGAGTCCAAGGACACGAGTATAAGAACTGTCCAAAGAAAGGCACTGATTTCAAAGACATTTGCGTCAACTGCCAGAAGAAAGGACTGCAGCATGACCACAGAGTGGACTCAAGAGACTGTCCAGCGTATCAAAAAGCCCTATCCGTAGAACTCGCCAGGATAGACTATGGAGTCTAAAAACATCATAAGATGTGGACAAATAAATATGCAACGGTCGGCGGTGGTGGCCGCAGAGCTGAACAGGATAGTGGTGGAGCAGAGACTGGATGTGGTGCTATTTCAGGAACCCTACGTTCCGTTCGATACTGTGGTGGGCCTGCGGGGCAGAGTATTCGATTGTGGTTTAAACCCGAAGGCTGGAGTACTAGGGACTAACCAGAATATGGATATATCTATGATGGCTAGTGTATCGAATGCACATCACGTATGTGTCCAAATGTCCAAAGGCTTATTGGAATGTTGGATGGTCTCCTCCTACTTCCAGTTCGGGGAAGACATCCAAGAGCACTTGGACAGATGGGAAGTGATTGCAGAAACACTTAGAGAAAAGCCACTAGTCATGTGTGCTGATGCAAATTCAAAGTCCGAGTTATGGCACTCCAACATCACCGACGACGCCGGAGAGCAAGTCGCCCAGTTCTTACTGACAAATGACTTGGACGTAGTGAACAGGGAAGGTGAACTACCTACTTTTGCTTCGCAGGCCCATGGCAGTCAATCGTATCTGGACATCACAGTGGTGAATGCAAAAGCGAAAGACTATGTGAGGAAGTGGTCGGTAACTGAAGAGAGCTCCAGTGACCACAGACTCATCATATTCGAGATACATGGAGAGAAAAGGGTGATTCCTGAACTGGAGGACAAGGAAACAAGATACATACACAATATGGCGGACTGGGCTGCCTTTGACCGTGCCCTGCTGGGTAGGCTTGAGAAATGTGAAACTCTGGATAGCACAATCGAAGACAGAGTAAGCGCTATTACGGAAGTAATACAGAAAACCTGTGAAGAGCAGTTGCGAAAAACGACACCAGGTCTCCCTAACATGTCATGGTGGGACAGGGAGCTGGAAGAGGATCGACGGGATCTCTGCCGAGCAAGGAAAAAGCTCCACAGACTTAGAGGGGAGGAACGCGAACTGTTCTCCCATATCTATAAGCTCAAGAAACAGGCCTATTTCAGTAGGGTACGGAAGAAGAAAGCACGGTCGTGGGAAGAGTATATAACCATAGCAGGAAACGAGGACCCCTTCGGACTAGTATACAAACTAGCCTCGAACAAGGTGAAAAGAAGTACCCCGCCACCTTGCATTTTAGAAAATGGTGTACTAATAACTGATCAGCACAGATCCATGGAAGTCCTGCTTCACGCTCTCCTTCTGGATGACTCTCTTGTGGAAGAGGGGGAGGAACGCGAAAGGAAAAGACAACAAATGGAAATTGTTTCCGAAGAACAAGACGCGCCAGAATTCTCTGAGGAAGAACTAACAGCAATCATCTATAAGATGAAAAATGGAAAAGCTCCTGGATTGGACGGAATCACCTCAGAAATTCTTAAAAGGTGCTACTCTCGGATTAAGAAAATGCTTCTCGGAATATTTAATGATTGTCTGAGAGATGGAGTGTTCCCTTCTCCTTGGAAACTTGGGTGCTTGAGAGTGCTATATAAAGGCAACAATAAGAAACTTGATGACCCTAAATCGTATCGTCCTTTGACATTGCTTCCGGTGCTGGGCAAAGTTTACGAGAAATTAATCAATAGAAGATTGATAATGGCCCTAGAAGCTGAAGGCACATTAAGCGAAAAACAATATGGCTTCAGGAAAGGAACAGGTACCGATTTCGCCCTTCATGACGTAATGAAGGCTATAGGGAGAATCCTGAAAAGTACGTCATGGGGGTGTTCTTGGACATCTCGGGAGCCTTCGACAATGCCTGGTGGCCGGAGGTAATGTGGCAACTGAAAAGGAAAAAATGTCCAGCTAATCTGTATAGGGTCATTCAAGATTTCTTTAATAACAGGTGGAGTCTGTACTCTGCAAAGACCATGTAGGTAAAAAAGCGCCTGACGAAGTGATGCCCGCAGGGCTCGGTCCTCGGACCGATCCTGTGGAACGTCCTGTTCGATGGGTTTTTGGAGCTGGGTCTCCCACTGGGGTGCACTGTGTTTGGATATGCAGATGACGGACTTGTCCTTATATGTGGTAAGTCTAGAAGCGTACTGGAAGAGAAAGCCTCAGAAATCATGAAAAAATTAACACCTGGGCAAAAACGGTCAAACTGAAATTTTCAGCAGAAAAGACCAAGACAATGCTACTGAAGGGAAAGTTTCAGAGACCACCGACAGTGCGCTTCGGGGGCAGCCCGGTTGGAAATGTGCACGAGTTCAAGTACCTGGGAGTCATCATGGATGAGAATATGAGCTTCCTTAAGCATATTGAGTATGTTTCTAGAAAGGCCATAGTGGTTTTTCAGAAACTAAAACATATTGGCAACACTAGTTGGGGTCTGAGTTACTCGACTCTCAGAACTATCTACAGAGCCACTTTTGAAGCAATTGTTACATACGGTGCTGTGATGTGGTACCACAGAGCCGAACTGACCGGACATAAAAGGAGGCTCATTAGTGCTCAGAGGGAGGCACTGCTGACCGTTGCAAAAGCGTACAAAACAGTCCCAAATGAGTCGCTCCCAGTGTTGGTTGGAGTGCTGCCAATCGACTTATTGGTAAAGTACAGGGGTCTCGCGGTGGAGAGATCACGAGTCGCGAAGCTGTCCAAAGATTCAAAGGACATACTTATGGATGAAATCATGGACCAGTGGCAGCACAGATGGGATACATCGGAGAAGGGCCGGTATACTTACGAGTTGATCCCAAGCATAACAACAAGAATGGACTGTAAATGGATATCCATGAATCACTACAGTACGCAACTGTACACTGGCCATGGAAACTTTAAAGCGAAGCTGCACAGCTTTAGACTCGTGGGATCTCCGCTGTGTGACGTCTGTGGAGTCGATGACACAGTCCAGCACGTAATAATGGAATGTCTGAAGACAGAAGACATCAGGAGCTGGCTGGAAGACGAGATGGAAGAAAAGGGCATTCACTTAGAAATGGAAAACGTACTGACGAACAAAGTTCTCAACAAACTTTGGAATAAGTTCGCCACAAGAGTTGGAAAAAGACTAGAGGAGTACGATATTTGGCAAAGAGATCAAATTTCTGATGACCCATAAAGGGGTACTCAGGTAAAGGCTTCACAAAAAGTAAGTCGGAGTATCTCTGATTGGCGAGGAGGACAGGTTTTAAGAGAAAACCGGTAGATAAACCGAGTTACGGCATCAAGAAATGTGAATGGCCCGAAGAGAACAAGAGGAGAAAGTGCCGTGCACTGTCTTACTCATCCGAGTACAGTTGCAGTGCGGGAGGATGGAGGGTGTGTTGGCCTTCGGGCCTTAAAACCTGTCCTTACCCGCAGATTCTTTATTCATATTATAACGGCTTGCTCAGCATCAGTAGACGAATCTAGTCATGACGATCTGCCTTCCGCCATGTGTGTAAACGAAGTGACAACCTTCTTACATGATGCACGATTGTATAATATTAACACTTTAAACTCTTAAATTTTATCATCGTTTTTCACCCAATTGATGGACAGTGCTATATATCAGTGTGACACCACTGACATCCATTCTCTACTCGCTACCCGATTCCACCCCACGAAACAATTCTAACATTTATATCGACTACCGAGCGTGGTGGCGTATTGGGAAACCAGAGATCTCGCATTCGAGAGGACTTGGCTTTGAACTCCAGCCCGGACATACCAAACTCGATTTCCCCTAAGTCACTCCAGGCGAATGATTGGATGGATTATTATTACAAGCCATGGCCGATTCCTCCCCCGTTCGTGCTCCCCTGAGCAACCTGCTCCCTGTGTAATGACCTCGCTGTCGACGAGATGTTAAGGCTCCTTCCTGCCTGGCGCTTGAACTGCACTGCAGAGTGTTTCAAATCCTGGTTTTTGACGAAACTATTAAACATGTCCGAATTATGTCCACCCACGGAAATACATCATGCTCCAGACGGGGAAGGAATGGCACTTGAAAGTAACCACGCATGCTGTGAATATTATTTCGAGGCCCTCCAATATAATTAAAAACATACTAGGCGGGTACGAGCCAAACTACGATAGGAGCCCGTATTAAACTTTGCTGTCGACCTTTCATCAATAAAATGATAGGGTCACCGCTGAAAGACACACTGCATGCCAGTTCAGAGCCCTGCGCATAGCGGCTATGGCATACTTGTAGCGCGCGCTAGTGTAACCATTATAGCTCCAGCGTTTCTCGGCCAAACAAAAAAGAGAAACGCTGCAGGCAGGCGGGCCCCTTAACCCTTGCCTATCTACCTGTTTATCGCCGAACCATCCCTACCCTACTTCGGGGCCGCGGTGGTGGAGTGGTTAGACTACTCGCCTCCCACCAAGACGAACCTGACTCGAAACCCGGCGGGGTCGCCCTCAGGTTTTTTGCATTTGGGAATCGTGCCGGACGCTGGTGCTGGTCGGCGGGTTTTCTCGGGTATCTCCCGTTTCACCCACCCCTTCATTCTGGCGCTGCTCCATACTCACGTCGCTTCATCCTCGATAGATTTCAAGACCTCGGTGTTAAGAGCAGCCCAAATCTCTTCACTTTCTTCACCCTGTCCTACTTCGTTGAGAAAGCAAGGTTCTGCATTTCTGCGATGGGTCAGGGGGAACTGCAGGTGTGTGGTTCTCTGGCCTCGGCCAGTCCGTTGGGAGCAACTCCACGCCTGTCGGACGAGCATGTCCTTCCTCTAAGCTCGCACTTAGGCCCGTAGGGCGCGGGGAAAGAGTTTCGCGGGGAGTAGGAGTCCTGTGAGGGAACCGGAAGAGTTATCTTCTGAAAGCCCGCGGCGCCAACGACTCACTCGAGAGGGCTGGCGACGCCCGGAGCGACATCACATCCTGGGGAGGAACGAGAAAGTAAATCAACGACACAGAGGTGTGGATAGTGAAAATACCGTCTCCCAAAAATATCAGCCTTTCATTTTGAAACCCGCTTATTCTACTACAATCTGGCATCCTGTTTAAGAAGTTTGTTTTGCAGACCTGGGAAATCAAAACAAAAATAAATAGAGGAAGAAAATAGTGAATTTAGCTGTATATCACTGCGTGTACTAACAGGTGCTTTATTATTTTCATGATACCCACAATACTTAGAAAAATAGCTTAGTTTTTACGTGTATAGATGTTGCGCTTAATGCGAAGATCGATTTCATCGTCGAGGTAAATGTTGTACCTTCACGAAATAACGACATAAGTGTCCAGTCTGTGGGTGTGCAAGAAAAATTTCTTCACTGATGAGTCTGGATCGTCCTCTGTATTAACATGAATAATCTATCAGACGTTCTGTTAAGTTAAATATTTCCTTACAATTATGTTAACATTTCCCGCATTTAGTTACAACGACAGAAAAAGTTTCCACGTTATTATATTTAAAAATAAACTAATTATTCTTTTTCACATCGTAAAGTTAGAATACGAACACATAAATTGAGTAGTCCATTTCCAAAGGGTTCCTTGTCCGTGTGCATTGATTGTCGGGAAAGAGCGNAATACGAACACATAAATTGAGTAGTCCATTTCCAAAGGGTTCCTTGTCCGTGTGCATTGATTGTCGGGAAAGAGCAAAAAATGTGTATGGAGTGTATTTATTAATGTGGCTGTTTGAATGTCAGTATGGATGTCACTGTTGGTCGCAAACATTGTCTGCAGAAATTAGATTATTTTGAAACCAAGTATTCCCCTTCAAATGAAAAAAATTGCATTTAATGTTTGTGGAAAAGGGTTAATTTAGAAATTGNGAATACGAACACATAAATTGAGTAGTCCATTTCCAAAGGGTTCCTTGTCCGTGTGCATTGATTGTCGGGAAAGAGCGAAAAATGTGTATGGAGTGTATTTATTAATGTGGCTGTTTGAATGTCAGTATGGATGTCACTGTTGGTCGCAAACATTGTCTGCAGAAATTAGATTATTTTGAAACCAAGTATTCCCCTTAAAATAAAAAAAATTGCATTTAATGTTTGTGGAAAAAGGTTAATTTAGAAATGGAATGAATTTTAATTCTGCGTTTAACAACTTTCGCGCTGTATTGGACCTGTAAAACTTTTGTCGTACCACTGCAAAGGCTATTAAGGAACCAACTGGACCATTATTCGAAATTATCATTTTTGTGGACAAGGGACTCTTTGGAAATGGATTACTCAATTATGGAAGCATACTATGAATGGTAGATAGATGCTCCAAAAATTATTATAGTAAAAATGATATGAAAATTACTTAATAGTTATTATACATTAATTTACCATTTTCGATGTTCATTGATGTAGACTTTGCACATTTTGCACGTACTATCATCCTTATATGTCGCAAACTAAAAGCTTCTGTTTTGTAAATGTGATGTTCTCCAATGATTAAAAAATATAATAAACCATAAAGCACCATACCTATTTAGAGGAAAGTGGAAAATTACCTCTGATTTTCTTTATTTTGCGTCTGTTGTGTTTTTAAGTTAACATGTTAATGTAGACTTATACTAATCGGCGCGGAGGTTGCATTGCTGATATGCCAATCCAGATAATTAATGACAAATGTTATAGCAACTCTAGTCTTAATATTACGATTTTTTTATGTTGTATGGTAGTGGAGTGAGTTTAACTCTAATTTGTGCATTGCCTGGTACATAAAAATAAGATAATAGGACTAGAAACTACAGAACATGGCAATAAAAATATTATCAGCTAAAATTATCACGCAAAATAAACAATAAACAATACTAAATAAAATCATCTGAAAAGAAAACTTGTAAATGAGCATCACAGTAATAGAAATCAACCAAACTTCCTGACAACAGAAATTAACAAGATGTTATCAACATAACTAATGAGCCTACTTTCCTTTGCATAGATTCAAATAATTTTGATGAAGTTCTCGAAAGTTAGATGGTAGGTGGGTCTTGACGTCTCGTTGATAGCGATGTTATTAGAGATGGAACCAGAAACCAATGCAATACTAGGGAGAAAATTACAAAAAACACACGTGCCTTATCTGGGACTTGAACCCAGAATGCCTCCTACTGTAAGATGGCGTGCAACCGACTACGTTACGGAGGTTATATTCGGAGCATCAACTTGGGCTGTTGTTCGGCTCTCAAGACCACTTTGTTAAGAGCCACCCAAATCTCTCGACTCAACTTCAGTTTTAATCATTCTAAAGTTCCGGTAGACTGGGTTTACCAACTTTAAATATTTTGAAAACAAGTGTGTGTCATTTAAGTCATATAAGTTCACACGGCCTACCGTGATATCTACTTGTGTGCAGAATTTGGTTGAAATAGGTCGACTGGTTCCCGAGATATGGCATTAAAACTTTAGATTCTCATTTGGCATTTTCATACAAAAAAGCCTTAAAACGGGCTCCGTTTAGGTATATCCGATGCTTCTCATAGATTCTGTCAGATACAATTATTGGTTGAATTTTGTCACATTTTTTAATAGGTATGACGTACTTATCCAAATAATTTATATTGCCATCATGCTGAAAAAAAAATGCTTGACCTACTTAAACCATGTAAATTTTCACGGCCTGCTGTAGCACTACTTGTGTGCAATGTTCGATGGGAATCGATTTATTGATCTCGGACATACAACATAAGAGTTCCATTTTCTCACGTAGTGCAATATTCATTAATGGAAAACAAAACGTTATTATATTTGTGTCATAGATACTGCTACATATAGAAGTCGGTTGAAATTGTTTGGGACATATGGTACACTAACATAAATATTTACATGGCCATTACTTTGAAAATATGTGACAACCTCCTTAAGTGATATAAGTTTAGAAGAACTACAGAAGTATAACTTGTCTACCTGGATTTGGTGGGGTATCAGTCGTTTCCCAAGATAGGACACAAAAGCTTAATTTTTCGTGGTGTTCTATCTTACACAACGGAAGACAAATGAGTTTATACATTGGTTCATTGGATCGATGTGTATATACTGCCAGCATACAAAGTTAAGTTGAAAGTGGTTTCATTGTTTCGTTGATATTGCACAGTAATAAAAAATGTCTATGTGGCTACCATTTTGAAAATAATAATCTGGCCCACGTAAATACGTCAGTTTACGTGACCTATCGTAGTATTACTTGAGTGTCAAATTTGGTAGGTATCTGTTGATTGTTTCCCGAGATGTGTCATGAAAACTTTATTTTCAATGTGGCGCTATCTTACAAAATTGCGGACAAAAAGGCTAAGTAACGGCACAGTGATTCTTGCCAGTGGCGTGTGGTGAAGTGTTGCAAGGTAAGCTGGTGCTTGCTCACTACTGTACATTCTCGGTGCACGCAGCAGAAGCCAGTAACCAGCGTGCAACCTAAGGAAACTGAATGCATTCCGACCACTTACATGCGAGCAGCAAGGGACCCATTACACGCGTCCTGTGGCGTCAGCTGCCGAGCTACGTTTTAGTGGTGGAAGTGTAAACTAGCAAGCAACAGGGTACAACACACAGCTAACGCCTGCTTACCTTGTAATAGTTTACCACACGCCACTGATTCTTGTAATATATAATTTCAGTTTAACACGTTTAGTCAAAATTGTTAAGATGGCGTAGAAGATATAGTAAATAACCTTACCTATTTATGTAGCCGCCATTTTGAAAGTAAGTGTCTTATCGATTTAAATTGCATATATTGACACGGTCTACAATAGTATTACTTTTATGCCAAATTTGGCATGCATCGGTTATATAGTTANGCAAGCAACAGGGTACAACACACAGCTAACGCCTGCTTACCTTGTAATAGTTTACCACACGCCACTGATTCTTGTTATATATAATTTCAGTTTAACACGTTTAGTCAAAATTGTTAAGATGGCGTAGAAGATATAGTAAATAACCTTACCTATTTATGTAGCCGCCATTTTGAAAGTAAGTGTCTTATCGATATAAATTGCATATATTGACACGGTCTACAATAGTATTACTTTTATGCCAAATTTGGCATGCATCGGTTATATAGTTANTAAATTGCATATATTGACACGGTCTACAATAGTATTACTTTTATGCCAAATTTGGCATGCATCGGTTATATAGTTATTATATTATAATGTAAAAATTTTTTAATTTTATTTTGCGCTATTTTTCAGAATAGAAGACCAACAATGTTATAGCTTTTTAGATTCCGTACTTACATCACGCACTGTCAACGTACCAAATTTGGTTTAAATCAGTTTAATGTTTCTTGAGATATAACACAGTGCCCTAAATAAAATATTTTCTTTTTTTTTTAAATAAGTACCCGACGTAATTGAAAACCCATAAGAGTCGAATGCCCTTACTAAACACTATTTGTGGATCGAGTTTCATAAAATTTGGTTAACGAGTTTAAAACTTATTCGGTGGGGGAAGTACATTATTAACATAGATTATAGTGACTGCATAAGCCTATCTTTCCTTCCGCATGTCGGCAAAAAATCAAAAGAGATAAGATAAAGAAAATTTATACAATAGGAAACCAGATTTTAGTTATGATATTCGAATCACAACGTAAGTCAAATATACACGATTGTTATAAATAAAAAAAACGCATAATAATATTGAACAAAAGTACAGGAGTAATGACACACATTTATCAAGGAATGATTCAGTCAGATAAGGAAAGAGACGGAAAAACTAAGCTTGCACAGTTACAAATAAAATAAAAAATCAGCAACCAATATGGAATAGCACAAAGAAACAAACTTACTTGCTGGAGTTTGGAGTGATTTGGACGGCTCTGAACATCGAGATCTCGAGAGCCGACGAGGGTGAAGCAACACCGGATGGAGTATGGAGCCACACAGGAATGTAGGGGTGGGGGAAACGGGAGATCCCCGAGAAAATCCGCTGACCAGCGGCATCGCCCGGCACGATTACAACTTGCGAAAATCCGGATGAGACCCCACTGGGAATCAAACCCGGTTCGCCTAGGTGAGATGTGACTAGTCTAACAACCACACCACCGTGGTCCCTAACTTAACTTTCTGTTTCGATTGTTCAGAAAAGAGGGTTCGTTGTTCCGTTTAGCTACTTTCCGATTGGATCATTTTTTCTTGTTCCACTGTAAGTTTGTCATTGCAATTTCGTTTTAGATTTCGTTGTCATATTTTCCGTTTAAATTGTTGCTTTCATATTTGACTTGAATTCTGTTTTGAACACCAATTAATGTTTCAAGTTAGAAACAAGTTTTTAATTCAGACTACTGTTTGAATAGCATCATATATAAATAACCCTTTAAATTTATAAAAGGTTGTACCTACCCAAATTTGGTTAAGATTTGTTGAACGGTGCAGAATGGTTTAAGGAACAAACATACATACATACATCCACACAAATGTTGACCTTTACGTATGCGGATTATGCAGTGAGGCCCAGGAGAGTGCGCACAGACCGAGGACGGCCAGCATTGCGCATGCGTCTCTGCAACATGAGAAGCAAAAATAGACTCTCCGCTGCGGACTTTGTACGAGTTGTACAAAGCATTCGGAGAAAATAAATTTTCAAAGCCCAATACTCACAGGCTCATATCTCATTTAATATTCCGATAAGTATACGTTGTCCTGCATATTTCTGACTTTATTAATTATAAGGAATCATCTTCCGTATTTTGGGCGTTTAATTTCCGAACATTATGTAAACGTAGTTTCTGAAGCGTTGAAACTGAATAAAATTGAAATACGAGCAAAAACCTAAGCATGCAATTTGAAATGAGTTTAAAATGAAATAAAGTCAACAAATATTATTTGATAAAGGTTATAAAAAAATTTAAATGAAATACATTTTTGCAAACATAAAAAATTAAACGTGTGTGTTGTTCTGTAGGATAGGGAAATTTTGTTTTTTGAATAATTGCAAAGAAAATAATTGCTCTATTTAACGTTCAAATGCTTTCGAGACTATCGATGTCCGCGTGGAGGTTATTTGGAGGCTAACAGCGCGAGACGGCGCCAAAATAGAGCTGTTATTTTAGGATCGAGTACCGACGGTATCGATTCGGAGGCGGAAACTATGCAATATTAAGTTAGATGTGTCTGAGAATAGAATTAGTTGTACATGCAGAGTCACTGGCGCGTAGAGTGGGTGAACCGCGGGCAGTCAGTCTCAATTACAGAATACTCAAGATTACAGAAGTGAAGCAGACGCTTGTACTGCAAACTCCATCTGCACACGACAGAAGATGGCGTTACTGGCCAGCAACAGCCAATCCGAATATCGATACACCCACAACAAAGAAACCTCCACTGTATTTCACGACTATCTATTCTGTGTCTCAACTATAAAGATTTTATATATTATGTATAACAAAAACCTTATGAAATATATTTTCTTCCAACAGTTTTCTTTGTTAATCTTCCCAAACTCTTCTGCTGTTCTCTCCTCAATAGAACTGACACGTTCACTGTTCGATACGTAAGCTAAGCAATATTAATATGTCTTATGTCAGTGAAAATAAACACAATGTTAAAATGTTTTTCAGAAACAAAAAAATTGGAAAAAAAAATTTTATTTTACAATTTTTACATACAAAAAAACACAAACTCGAATTCCTATGATCTGCAAAATACGGTTATATATTATTTTAAAATTTTATCAATATTAACAATGAGTATTAAATATTTACAAGTTTAATTGCTATTATAAGATATTGCATTTTGCAATTTTCAAATGTACGATTTAAAATTTCCTAATTGCAGTTAAAAACAATAGTTAAAACATTTCGAAGTTTATAGTTAGCAGTTTTGGTAAATCAGTATAAGCTACCTTAGTCAAACAGTACTGACATTAAAGATTATATATTTTTTATGTAATTTATTTTCATACAAACAAGGACATTTATAAAAGTTCTATTACTTACGTTTTTATATTTTCAAATAAATAAAGACTATTTTTGGCACGAAGTATTATAATTTCTCAAAAATGTACAATTTCTTAAAATATCTGGGTAGTTTTATTTTAATAGCACAGATTCATATTTCTTTTTTTCTTATTTCTGGAACATTAAACTGCTAAAGTCACAATGCATCATGATGCAGCAACTGCCTCCTCTTGATTTGTAAGCCACGTCAAAAATATCTTCGTGAAACGTTAGAGTTCCCATATCACCCTAAAAAGTCCTTGCTAGTCTCTGAAAGACTCGTTCCTGGTGTAAATTGAGTGATACATCTGCTCCTGGTTGCGAGTTGGAAATATATCCATAGAAGAATATTTATTAAGATAGACTTCTATAAATAACGCACACTAAGCTCGAATAAGTGATATCAATCAGTTAAACAACATTCACTGAAAGTCAGTTGGTAAGCAACCGCCGACTGGCAAATCAAGGAAATGAACTAGAAAATAGAGACTTATGGCAGTGGAATCCTTGACATTCAGTAGGAATCACGAATAAATAAGTGAAATTCAGCCATCATAATTAGTTACCAGTCACTGATTATCAGATGTTCAATTTTCACCACTTTCACTGATTTGGCTCAATTCTCACTGTTTTAGATTTATAGTGTGGTGAATGTCATTACGATTACAATAACATGTCAGTGCCCCATACTCTTGGCAGCCCTGCTTCATAGAAGGTGGCATGGTTTACTCTCCTACTATGAGTATAGTATCTCTTCCCGCACTTTATACCAGCTATTTTTGCACAGCATCAACAACACGTTATTCCTCACGAAATTTTAAGTTGTAATTGGAAGGTAAACTCTCCACTTAAAGTAATTTTTAAAGAAGCTGTGCGCCCCCGTAAAAAAAAAACTCTAATTTAAAACTCCTCCATGTGTCTTGTTGTGTTGCATACCTCTCAGGCAACACACATTCTGTTTTGAGAGTTATACATGAATTTCTCAAAAACTGTTCACACGATAGTGTTTTAACAATATGACCTTTTTCGTTAGTTTAGATGTGCTGATTCGTACAATGCTTTTCGAAATAGAATATCCTAGGGTTACATAGTTTCATCCAAAAATAAAATGACAACCTCCATTTTCACCATGAAGGACGTTTTCAGAGGATTAAATGTCCGTTCTACAAAACACCATTCACCGACTGACTGGCTGCTTAATCGTAAGTGTTGTCTGGCATTTAGAATTATTTTAAAATTAGATTTTTGGGGCGCTTGGCTCTCTTAATAATCACTTTAATAGAAAAGTGGCATATTATTTCGTCTTATTTTTCCGTGGAGTTCGTCGGGCGATGTTTCGAAAACATCCAGTAGAGCATCAAGGTTTCTTTAAAAAACGACGCAACAGTGCAATGAAGTATAACACGCCTGAAATATCCACTATCTTGACGATGACGTTACAATTCTTTTGTACTAACAACTGACATGCTCTTTAGGAATATATGTTCTAACAATTGTTTAAAATTTTTTTTATCGACTAACACGTAATCTGTATCGCATATTAGGAAATAGCGTGATATTGCAAGACAGCGACGCACAATTTATTTGAATGAATCTGATATAAACCTAATCACACGTGCAGCATTCAACGACTTTTATTCTAGGCATCACAACCATCTGATTCTAAGTACAGGTTTTTAACAACTTCAATCAAATAGTGAGAAGTGTAGAATGAAATGAACCATTGTTCTTCATTAGTAGAAAGTATTATAGCATTCACAACCCACAATTATTTTTTTTGCTACATTGTAAAAATTCATCTTAAACCACGCAGATTACCAGCTTAATTCAAAAATAAAAATGTTACGCAGTACATTTGTAAGTAAAATTTCAAGCTCATAAATACCACAATATGGCAGATACACCCACCAAGTAGGTATTTTCATTTCATAAACGGCGACAAACACATTCCAGTTTGCTGTTGTTTCATACTGCCACTTGGAGCCGGCACAGTCATTTCTGTTACTCCAGATCTTAGTTCCTTCAACAGTCCCTGAAATAAATGTAAGTGACCGTTTTAATTTTGGGATATGCGGACTAAGATATTTTTAACTACATTCAATTCCGTAACCCATAAAACTTGGGAGGCATTGCAAAAAACAATCATAATTAATTCTACAATTTAAGTCTTAACAATGCAAGATTTAGTTAATATTTGGCTTATGCGTGAATAACTCACTTAGCAAAACAAATTTAATATCAAACATTTAAAGTACATACGTTATCAAAACTGTTCGACTTGTTATTTCAGTGATAGATTTAGTTCGTTCTTTTTGTAGTTGTACATTGCGATATCCATTACAAAGTGTTTTTGTTTTATTAACATATGAGAAGGATTACATGAACGTTCCAATGTTTCACGTTTATTAAACAAAGTTTAATGGTTAATTTTGGCGTTGGTGTTGATTTTAAATACGAATGTTATGAATTATCATTTCTGTAATTCAAAAGTACAAAATTATTGGTAGAGATGATATTTCATTAATCTTATGAAGGTGAAGAACTGCGTTGAAGAGAAACTTCGGAAGTTTCTTAATAACTTCACGATGGTGCTTTGTAGTAATTTACTCATAATGTTGTGAAAGTTAGCAGAAAGCGATATTTGTTATATCATTTATTGTGGCACATAGAAATTAAAAGGATACATTCATTAAAATATTTAAATAAAAAAACAACTCAATAGTAGCTATGTATTTCAAGGGTGATATTTGTTTTACATTTTCTTCCCTATGTATACGCGCACGTAGTTTTATACTTACATAATTACTTCATTATTCTTAACAGTTATCAGATATTTATAGAAATACTTCCAATAGTTACTTAATTTATGACTCTTTGTGAAGTTTCACACAGGTAAATGTTTAAAAGCAAATATCATTAATGATTCCTAGTTTGCTATGAATGAATTTCCTAATAATAATAAACAAGGTCGAAAATTTTCAGTTCATAAATTTGACGCTATACCGCCACTGTGGAAGACAGTGTGGCTTATAGTGTCGTTGTTAATGCCCCCAGGCACAGACTATATGATGCCTGAAGGTTAAGGGGTTTGCAATAATGTAGTCTTTTACTGTTTCATTTTAAAGGACGAATATTTTATCTGGAGTTTACACAAGAACTACATACATCAGCACTTCCGAGGTGTGGTACCTAATTTGACTACTCGCATTCACTGGGCGACTTCGTGGTTGAGTGGGGCTTTTCTGGGCGCCGATTTTTATACTTAACTCAGTGGTGAGTGTTGGTAGGCTGTCATCTGGGAATGAGCTCCGGCGAAGTGGTAGGCCTTGGAAAAAGGCCCGCAGGTGATGCCGTCTCCCTGGACTGCGGTTCGGACTCGTGCTCACGTCTTCTCGCGATTCCTTGACGCAACTCTTCCCTCGGCGCGGTGATAATGAACTCTCACCCTCTTCTCTCGTAAAGGGCTTATGTGGTCGCCAGCCTCCCTCCTTAAAGTGTCGGCACGTGTCTCTATTATCGGGGGAGGGGGTGAGGTGGTGGAACGCAGAACAATGCCTTTCAAAACACGTGTCCTAGTTCCTGAACGTTTAGGGGGGGGGGTAGCACTTTGATCCTAGCTTTCTCTCGTCAGCTATTTCTTCTCGGTGCGTGTTTTCTGAATTTAGGCGAACTGTGCATGATTATTTTATATCTCGTGAAACCTCTGGGATCAACAGATCTCACGGCTGGCAAGAGGCGTACGGTGGTGAAGGGGGTGGTAGGGAAGGCCTAAGCCGCAGGACACGTGTAACTGCGATCCGCCACCTGCCTCGTGACACGTGTCGACTGGGAGGCGCTCGCAAAGTGGGTCTGCGAGGCTTCAATTCCAAAAGACGTCACTCGTAAAATTCATCTAAAACCAATATTAAAATTAATAGTTAGAAGCGGTGCCTGCTTGTTTGGTGCAAGGAACGAGTCAGGGATACGAGCTGTGTTGATCGTTACTGTGGTCAAAAATTGATATATCTCAAGTGCAAAGATAATTACATTTTTCATTGCATGTACCAAGTGCGAAGTAAATATTACAAACGCCTTCATGCAATTAAAATGTATTTGTGAATTTCATCCAAAAATATAGAAATTCATTTTCTTTTGTTATTCACGTGGCAGTTGATCACTAATGTTATATATTATTATTTCTACCATAGTTGTTTTTCTATCAAAATTTAGCTGTGCACGGGAAAAATTTCACCTTAATTCCATGTTGGGATAGGGACATCTGTTTACTTCTTGGTGCTTATGTCACCATTTTCCACTTCCTTAACAGCAGGAAGACTTGTACACACATAAGAAGAAAACATCCATTATACTATCTACGATTGGACATTATAAGGGCTTGCTCATTTTAGGTTTAATCTGAAAAAGCACTAAGAGTTTNCCATTATACTATCTACGATTGGACATTATAAGGGCTTGCTCATTTTAGGTTTAATCTGAAAAAGCACTAAGAGTTTTCTAAGGATTTGATTGGAGGTTCGCTCAAATGCCAGAATGCATGTTAAAAACATTGTCCTTAAAATTACGGAAAATACCGGTTACAAATTATCCAGACATCTGCGTTAAATTACGGTCTCTTAGTTTTTATTCGAAAACGTTTTCTCCGTACATTTCCCATAATTCTCCGTGAATTCACGGAAACTGTCCACAAACTTAGAAGTTTGTATTTTAATCTGCTCTTTATAAAAAGAGGCAATCAAAAAAGTTTTACTTTCGTTATGTAGGTGATTCGCTGTGTATAAAAACGAATGTAAAAAAATATAACATTTTGTTCTGGGGCGGGATTTGAGCTCTGAAAAAATATAAACTTTCTTGGCAGGCCAACGCATTATCCATTTATCTACCACGCCTTTACGAAAAGTAATGTTATAAATACGGAATTTATTTGGAATGATGCATGTACTTTTTAGTTTCTAGTCATATTAAAGTGTGTGCAATTTTTTTTATTTCAAGTTTACGAACAGGGGTAAGAAAAAAAATTTAATTGTCGTAATTTATTTTACTATGTATAGCAGAGAAATAAAAAAAATGTAAATATTTAGTTCTGTAGTGGGATTTGAACAAAAATCGAAACATTAACAATTAATAATTCGAAAGACTCACTTACCACACATTTACACGAAGTATTTTATAAATATTGATTTTACATGAAAGTGACGACGCGCCTGCCTTAGTTCCAAGTCGTGTTAGAGTGCTTGCTATATTTGCGGTTTATAAAACGAGGTTACGAATACATTGTTTTATTTCCACTATGCGCATGTTTCACTGTGCATACAGAAGGTTTTATCCTGTAGCGGAATTTGAACAAGAATCAACGAATTGGCACTCCATGAGTGGTTCGCCACTCACCTACTACTATTTCACAGGGAGTAGTATTGTGGAGATGGGATTTTATACGCTTCAGGTATCACCGGCATTGTTCGTGTCTCAAAATCTAAGTAATAAGAATACGAAGAGCTTCTGTATTTTATATTTACGGAGCTCATTTGCGTTATTCGTCATTACGAAGTTCCTTTCCGTAAATTAACTCTACATCTCCGTAAAGGTTTCCGTAACTCTACAGAAATTTCAAACAATGTACAAATCATTAGTCAATAGAGAGAAGTGGACTTAATGAATACAAGATGTTTGATACATTTTTAACAATCAAATATCTCCTAAACTTGTGTCCACGAACATTAGTAGTCTACACATCAGCTAATAAAATATTCCACAAATTTAGAATAAATAGTTAATAAAAATTGTGCGGTGCACTAAATGGACAAAAAGAGATAACAAAAATATCTAATTATTTGTGTTAAAGTACTCATTTTACAGCAATAAAATTATATGTCTAAATCAAGTTGCCTCCAGTCTTATCCCAACACCACATAATTATATCCAGTTCTTTTATTTCTTCTTAGAAATTACGATTCCACTGCGATGAGTTTTGGAATAGCCCATTATCTGTTCGTTATCCGTGTTCACGGCAATTAAATTAAAAAAAGAATTAATAAAACATTTGCGTCGTCAAGTGAAGTGGATTGCGTTAACACATCCACCGTGTACAATAACAAAAGCCATCAAAATTATAAAAAGATCACACACAATAATGAATACGAAAAAAATTAAGAATAACAAAATAATATTTAAGAACGTATGATGCAGCGCTGAAGGACATAAGATTAACATTATTTTTGCGGACGGATTGTTATTTTTTTACTTAATAGGTGTGGAATACTTAAAAAAAACGAGTTCGAGATATTTATACGCCTACGTTCATCACAGCCTTCAAAATATTCGAAACATGTAAATAGAACACTGCCCAGTTTGAAAATTGTTTACATAACTGACAAAGGACTACATTTATAACAGCAGATAAATATATTTTTTGGGAACTCCCCAGGCTTATTTTACTCATTCTTTTATTTGGACACGTACTGCAGGAAACCTCCGTGAAAAATTACAGCTTGGTAAGCCACATTTACCATCGAAGTTGGGATTGTTTGTGGTTAAGGGAAACATGTTTTAGGTTACAGTTCTTCATGTTTTAAATGGCCAATAAAGTTGGTAAAAATGCACTCACGGGATTCGCATTAATAATGACGCCCTTAAGCGTATCTCTATATTGAACACAATGATTAGGTGATGCCACACAAACTTCAAATTCGCCTTGCACTTAACACAGTATGTGAAAACAACGAGACCAATTGTTAAACTAAAATACAGGAAGTAAGAAAACGGGATAAACATCCACGCGGCATGTCGTTAGAAAGACACGCCACTATAAAATATTTTCATTAGGGCCTATTTGTTGTAAAAAACATAAATATACATGTATTATAACTGAACAGCAAAATTAATTTGTGTACTCTTTTCACGTTCGTATTTTCTTAATGTTCTCAGAACAATTTTAGAAGTAAAAATATGGATTTACCAATGGAGTTACATTTTACTGTAGGTTACCCGAATAGCAGATTTAGGTATCTGAAATATTAATAGATAAGTTCCTAAGATACTTAATAAAGTGTGGAACTGAATAACAGCTGCTATGGTTGTAGGTTCACAATGAAAATGTACTTACAAGACTTTTAGTTCTAAATCTTGACGAAGTGAGTTCTACGGGTGACATGTGAGACTGAAGTTATAGATGAAACACAGGTTTATTGAAAATATTGCAGAAAACAATTAACATTTGTTAAAGACACTTGAGCATGTTTAAGTTGAAAAATAACTGCAATCACTGCAAAACATACCGCTGTTAAGAAATTAATAGTGGCACTGCCATCCTTCTTTACGTATTACATTTCTTGGAGTGTAAGGGTAGTTGGTTTGACGTGACGGATTATTAGTCGGATGTTGAAATTAATTAAGAATTTCCCTATATAATATTACTTTTAACACCATCGATGTAGCGCTCAAGAACTCGTTCACTGTAAAAAAGGTTTTGATAAATAAAACCATGTTTGTTTGTCGCAACCAAAATAATTATTTATAAAGGGGCAATAAAATATTTAGTTGTTAAAATCAAACTGTTTTGTTGTTCTTATTTGGTTGCCCCAAACTGTTGGGTTTTTTGGTGCAACTAAAGATTTGTTTGGTTCTACGTGATGAGAGATAACTAAGAGACCGACCAAGATTCGAACCCAGATCGTTCGTTCACGAACACTACGTCTTGGCATCCTCAACTAAACTGACAACTTACGAAATCGAAATGTTTTTAAATACTGTTACGCGCTCTTTGCTTCGCATCCCTCGCGAGCGCGTGGAAGTGAAGGACAGCTGTATATGATAGCGGTGGCAGCAAGTCAAAGGATTGTTTCGAATTAACAGCTTATCAGTTACAGAAAGCGAGCCGACACGATGATCCTTTTTGCGACGCGCGCTGCTGACTCTGGTTGTTTTTTATTTATGCGTTTATCTAAAGAATGCTCTGGATTACTGACCTCGTTCTCTCAGCGTGACTCGGGGTGCGTCGGAACCTTCCAGATGTTCAGGGCGAACGATATAAAAGTGTGACAGGCCTCCGAGCCGAGTTTTTGATGAGTGAACGAGTGGCTGAGTTCCGAGCGATAGGAGACGAGCAGCGAGAGAAGTGACCAGGGGAAGGGAAATCTGCAACTGCGAGTATGAAGCAGCGAAGAGTGCGGGTGGCAGGCTGGACCTTTGGACTAGAAGCGTGAGCGAAAGACATTGCAAATGGTGGCAACACAGTGACTGAACGCGTGTTATTGATGAGTCGATTAAGACGATTAAGAGACAATTAAGAAGTACGTTAATTAGAGTTAAAATATATATTAAATATTGCGTTCACTGTTACATATAAAGATTAATAGTGGAGAGAAATGATTTAATGCTGTAAATAATAGCTGTGTGAATAAATTATCACTCAAATTTAGTTCTTCTATTTTTTTTAAGACCTCCATCCCTCACGAAATCAGATACGCCCCACAGGCGTCCATGTAAAAATGCATACACTTTGAATACAGGTCAACGTACGCAAATAAACATTTCAAGTTTTACAACTTTACTTTATAGTTTCCTGTTGAAGTTGTTTTATTAGGACTTTTGTTCTATTAATAAACATCAACAAACTCACTAACAAGCACTGTTATTATCCTGATTGTCACAAAATTACAAACAATATCTCGTGTTTTATTTCCGAACTGAGGTAATCAAATGAGTGGCCAAGCAAATATATACAGTTTAGTCAACCAAATATTTTGATTGGCAGTCTAGATTTTTGGCCCAACACTATTAAATCATGTATTTTGTGAGACGAGTTAAATAAATTTGTTGCTTTCAAGTTTGGTTTACTCAACAAAATATTTTATTGAGGCTACTAAATATATATTTGGCTCTATACAAACAAATATTTTGTTGACTGGAACAAACTTTTCTTTCAGTGAATTGTTAAGGGCCGCCCAAATTTCTCTCTCCCACCGTTTAAGGCAAACTTAACAAAAAACTTTCAAATGCCTATAAGAAGTTTTACACTTGACATTCCTTATAAGAACTTCTTATTTCTCTGTTTAACACTACTTGATGATTTCGTTTTAAGGGCCATGGAAAGGTCTCACAGTGCAGGGATTCCCGAAATAAAAAATCAAGAACAACAGAATTTGGTATACTTAAGATTGTTCAAGGGCCAGAAAGTATTTCTAGATTTTGAGAATTTTTACAGCTTTATTAAAATACCAAATAATTTGGAAAAATACCACACATCACACTTTTAACGTACATACGAGAATTTAAGCTTTAAACCTCGATTCATACAAATTCCAAAATATATTTTAACATAAAATTGTTTTTCAGCTAGAGTGTTTATTTTTGTCATGCGAATAGAATGTGGCAATTTATTTTAAATACGATACTTGATTCATCTGCAGTAAGGGTTTGACTACTGGATATCACACTGAGATAAAGGCAAACGAAATATTTGTTTGTAAAAGGCCAGAAATATATTTGGTTGCCTTAACTAAATATTTTGTTGGGTGAAAGCAACAAAATTAGTTTTGTTCATGTAAAAAAATACCCGCTTGAATGAAGGAATCATCTTTGTTGGGCCAAAATAAGTTAGACTGTCAAGAAACCTTTTATTGAATCAAATGTATCTATCTGTGTGTTTGGACGGCTTTGGGAGAGGGCAGATTACAGGTGTGGCATTCATTCGAAAATACAGCTCGTGAGTTTGTTTGCATATTTCGTAACGATTATGGTAGTGACAATGTCTGATAGTGCTTTTATTGATTCTTAATAATTGTATTAACATGGGTAATAAAACAAGTTCAACAGGAAACTAAAAAGTAAAGCTGTAAACTTGAAATATTTATTTGCCCACATCCTCCACTATTTGAAATGTATACAGGTTGATTCTAAAATCATGGGACAAACATTGAGGGTTGGTAGAGCTCACTAAAACAAACAATTATATTATATGAATATATGGGCGGAAGTGACGCGTTGGGGCACAAACACAAAAATAACACATGAAATGAAACACATTGTTTATTTACAACGTCGCTGGTAAATGCCTTTTTACAGCAATGTTTATAATAATTGCTCAAAATTGCTACCACCAACAGTAATAAAGCTTGGTAGCGTCGGTGGAGTGATTGGAGAACAGATTCAAATACGCCGGGTATTTCACGCACGCGTGCAGCCGCACAGGATAGTCGAGCGACGAGGTCTTCAATGGAATCAACTGGAGTCTCGTAAATTAAGGCTTTCAAATGCCCCCATAGGAACAAATCGAGACTCGATAAAAAGGCATTTAGCAGCGACGTTGTAAATAAACAATGTTTTGCATGTCATGTGTTATGTTTGTGTTTGTGCCTCAACGCGTCACTTCCGCCCATATATTCCTATAAAATAATTGTTTGTTTTAGTGAGCTCTACCACCCCTCAAAGTTTGTCCCATGATTTTAGAATCAGCCTGTTTATTTATAAACATTCCAAATGCATGTGCATTCGCTTACCTGAGATTGCTGGGCGTAATGCTCGGCGCAGATCATCTAGGTTCGAATCTCTGTCAGGCTTCCAGTTTTTTTTTCATATTAACTGAAACTGTTTAATCTACATGAAGCCAAAAAACCAATCTTTGGTTTCACGAACCAATTAATTGCTTGGGGCAACTAAATAATAACAAAGAAATTATTAGGTTATATTAACAAAATATATTGTTGCTCCTATAAAAAAAATTTATTTGGTTGCGCCAAACAAACTTTTTTGATTCAAAAAGACCTTTTCTCAGTCTACGATTTTACATTTTATATCAAATTTTAAAACTGAAATATGAAAGAACAGTATGAAAATTAAACAAGCTATAATTTTTACATTATAATTATTATTTTGAACTGTAGACTAAAGTAAACATTTGGTTAAATTATGGTTTTTGTATGAAAATATAAAAACTATATTAAAAATGTGCATTGTTCGCTTCGTTCATTTTTAAAAAGTGATTTTTCAAAACTGTCATAATTTTCAAAATATTATTTTATATCACAACGAAAAAAAAAACACGTAATATGCTAATAATTAAGAATGCTCTTAATATATTTCGACGGGGTTCCTTTTACATTGAATATGTTTATTTGAATTAACAAATTCGTCATATGCAGCTACAGTTGACACAATGCAAAATTTTCAAATATAAAATTGTTGACTGTTTTTCAAATAACAACGTATAGAACCCACAAAATCAGTATATATATATATGTAAAACTGATTNATATATATATATATATATATGTAAAACTGATTGTTTTAAAATTTACAATTTTTTTATGTAGTAGGTACGTAAAGATCACCAAATTTGATAAAAAAATTTCTTCTCAAATTTAACCGAGTTTCATTTTCTTTAAAGCGCATGTTAAAATTTTGTTTTCTCTGTATACATTTCACTAGCGGAAGATAATATAATTTTTGAATGTTAAGACAATTATTTTGGCAAATTTCCTGATTTTGAAGTAAATATCCCTTATTTTACGCCAAAGTTATCAGTTTTTAAATGAAAAATATAGACGGTATCAAACAGTACTACATAATGCACTTACTAGCTTTCGCATATCTTACCAATAAGTACAACCCCATCAAAATAGGTATACTAATTAAGTTTAGTTCGAATTCTGTTATTGATTTTATATTTGGGGAATTTTCGCACAGCGGGACTTTTCTGTCGCCTATAAAATTCTTTGTTCTGTCTACTAAGAATTACTGGAAGCAACTCTACAAAAATTAAATTCTGGCATTCTCAATTTGTATAAGTAACCTCCATTTGAAGCAAAACTTAATTTTTTTTTTAAACGAGTGGGAAGGTACATGGGTAGACAAGATCTTCTTGCGTTTGGGCCCCACGATTTGTGAAAGGATTTTGAAAAGCCTATAAATATTTTATACGAATTCATAATTTACTTTTACTTGCGTATCAGTCTTAGGAGATTCCGCATAAAGTGTAAACTTTTAAGCGGTATATGAATTCTTATCATGCTTGATTTGCAACTTGCAACGCGCTAAATTACCAACGTTTCAAGTGTTTTGGGGTCTGTGGAATAAGACAGGTTTACTCGCTACTCGAAATTTACTAATGCACGGCTTTGGTTATTTTCGACTTCTTGTTTCGAACATTTTTTTTCGCTGTACATCTTGTTTCGTGAAACACAGGCATTCGAGCTGAAATGCCGACTTTCTTACGGGATTATTTGTTTAAAAGATACGTTTTTTTGTAAGGGATGTTTGTATGATGCGTTTATTCCCTAGTCGTCTCTGTGTTATAATGTCATATTTTTCTATATATTTAAAAGGAATTCATAGTAAATAAGGCCACATCTGACCATAAGAAGGCATTGTAACGGCGATGGAAAAAAGCATGAACTAGCCTTCGCGTGTTTTTTCTGTTTCCCCAGAATCTTAAGCTGTAACAAATGGGTTTTAACATAGCGATTTGCTAAAAAAGGACAGGAAATTGTCGCTATTGTTTAAAACAGTGTTTTACAGAAGAGTAAATCTCGTAAAAAGGGATACTTACAGCAATTTTTTAATCTCATTGCCCCTTTTTAACGACCAGATTTATGTTTCACTAACCAAATCTATGAATTGTCAACAGAATGTAGACTTTTATTTTTGCATTGAAAAAAAAATTTACATAGAAATGTTAATTGTATTTTTTTTAAAATTAGAATAAGCACAACTGCTTAGAATGCGATCCTTTACACAGTTAGGGAGGCCCCTCAAGGCCAGCAAGGTGTGAAATATATTCTTGTACGCCTGTCGAGATACACACGGACGAAACCAGTGCTCATCATCTCTTAAGAAGAAAGAGCTGGCTTGTTCACGCAGTCCCGACATTCTTCCGTGCCACGTGCCGCTGCTGGTACAGCAGACTGCTCTGTTAACTTAGTTTATACTATAACTGAAGTAACTGCGGCCCGATAGAGTTCATTTGGTTCCTGGATTCTGGTACAGATGTCACTATGACAAATCTCTCGTAATGCTGTTTTACACCTACATAAAATTCAACGTCTTCGGTAGAGCCGTGGCCATTGGAATAGTTTAATGAATCCCGTGGGCTTCTTATTCTTGTAAACTTTGCCTTTTTCAATGCTGTAAATTCGAACGAGCTTTGATGCTCTAAATGGGGCATTGCTAATGTAACCGCTAGTAGATGTGTAAAATTTATTTTGCCCTGCCTTTTGTTGTGAACGAGGCTTTGGTATCCTGTGTTGTTTATATTAGCGCAATGGCCTCCTGCTTTGAAAACACGAGTTTCGTAATTCAATTACAATTTTTTTCTTTACAGTTTGAGTAACAGTCAGAAATTGTATTCGTTCTGTTCATGTAGGGGAAGTCCGGGCAAAGCAAATAAGCCGAAAAAAAAAGAATAAAGGCAGTATTATCAAGAGAACAACAGAAGGCTCTGACGTGCTAACCCTGGAAGTGGAGCCACCTATCGGCTGTAGAGGGAACTCGGTAAGAAAGTGGTAGCCAGTGAAGCAGAGCGTGTAAGTGACTATGCATGTTTTTTTCGAATATGCGTTAAGTTTTTAAAAAACGTAAGTTTTTCAGTACTACTCGTAAGGTTTCAACAGCAGAATAAACATTATTGTACCACGCGATAAAACTATGATCGCTTAATTGTCGCAGCACATTACGTCAAATGTAGTACATAATTTATATAATTTTCCTCACGTAATATTGCAATGGCTGCCGGGTGGACAAAGTAAAACCTATCAATGACATAGTTAATCATTTTTCCCGGGCAATCATTTAAGTTCACCAACATGATTTTAATGACATTTCAAATGTCTGACATGTACCCAGAATGGACACATTGTAATAAATGCTGTTTTCCGTGGAAATCGTGACTGAAAGTTTTATAAGCAAAACACGGTTGACAGTGGAATTTGAACTAAGTGTAACTAAATTTTATCTCATATTTAAATGTTCGTGGTTTTCCTTTACTTGCATGTAAATTGTTATAGTGTATAACAAAATAAAGTGATTAAGGCAAATTATTAAAAACATTTTCATGAAATTATAGGAAAGTAGGCTACGAGTAAAAATATAAACTTCAGAAAATCACGGACACTGCGTTTTTCTCAATAACGAACTTTCGGTTAACTTCAAAGTTCTTTCCGTGGCTTCACGGAACTTTTTATAAATTTGCTATTTTCTTTCTAATTATTTACGATTAGTAATTTTAATAACGGATAGTATTTTTTTGTTTTGTTGTGGTGATATTTTACAATGTATAAACATGAGAAAAGAAAATGCAAGTTTTAAACGTGGATCAAAAGTATTACACACTTTAATTCTAACTCCTCATCTGTAAATTATTTGTAATTTAAAAAAAACGTATTTGCAGAATAATTTTTAAAGTTATTTTTGTAATGCGAAGATTTAAATGGAACACATTTTACAACGCTTTCTTGTGGAACATATAATAATAATAATGTATTTTAATTGACAAGTGCCACACACTTTGTACAAAATTTGTTGCAAAAATGGACATGCACAATTTATTTAGTATGTTGTATATTGCAGTGCTTTGTAAACATAAACAATTTTGCTTGTAGTGTTACAAAATAATTGGCAAATGGTTTCAAAAGAATTTTATCGTAAACATACAATACATTTCTTTATTTTAATTACCAGCACCACTTGACCCGTTACATCAGCTGTGTGTTGAAGTCTTTGTTTATAATTTTATAACATTTTAAATACAAGCGCACTGATATGGCAGGAACAGGAACTTAATTAATATTTAAATTCCTAACTATTTTTGTCGAAAAAAATCTTTTATTTTACAAAATGTCCTTTGCGCTTATACCTATTATCATGCACTATTTCTTTATGAAAGAAGTTAAAGTAACGTGAAAGAAAAATTAACTTTGTTTAAAGATGGTGTANCGTGAAAGAAAAATGAACTTTGTTTAAAGATGGTGTATAAATACAAAATGACAACAGACCAAAGCGATTGGATGGAAGGGACTATGGAACTGGCGATGGAACAAATGCGAATCTAGCTCAATAAATTTCGTTTCTTCAAAATACGGAACACCTTTCGCGACAATGTACCTCCACTGCAAGTCAGGTTCGTGGAGAAAACCACTTGGACGGTACAGGACAATACTCACTGAAGAACAAGAAATGGAAATGGTGGAATACATTAAATAAATGGACAGCATGTTTTACGGACTCCCAAGGAGTGAATTCATGAGAATAGCACATGACTTCGCTCAAAAGAACAACATAGCTCATTCCCTAAACTGGGATAAGAGTTGTATTGCTGGTAATGAGTGGTAACTGAGATTTAACCATGCACATACTGTAATTTCGCTGAGACAGCCAGAGCCCACAACAATTGCTAGAGTCAAGCGTTTTAAATCGCCCGCAAGTTGACATATTTTACAACATTTTATGGGACCAGATGGCGAAACATGGCACTAGTGCAAGCACTATTTATAACATGGACGAAACAGGCATTCAGACTACGACAAACAGACCACCTACAATTCTTTCTGTATTTGGAAAGAGGCAGGTAGGGATCATTTCGAGTGCAAAAAGAGGCACACTTACTACAGTGATATGTTGTTGTAATGCTGTGGGAGAATTCATTCCGCCATTCTTAATTTTTGCGAGAAAGCGCATGCAAGAGAGTCTTCTAGATGACGCACCACCAGGAACACAGGCAACGTGCACTAACAATGGATGTAGTAATGAAGAAGTATTCTTGCAGTGGTTACATTTCTTTGTTGAGCATGCGCGCACGAAAAGAAAATTCTGCTTTTGCTCGACGATCACGAGTCACAACAAGTATTACCATGCCCATCAGTTTGCAACTGAAAATAATGTCGTATTTGTATCATTTGCTCCACACGCCATTCACAAAGTGCAGCCCCTAGACCGAGCTGTTTATGGGCATCTCAAGAAATACTTTGAGCAAGAAGTAAATTCATTCCAGAAGAATCATGCTGACAGAATAATAAATCAACACGACATTTCAAAACTGTTTGCCCCTGCATACTTGAACGCTACCACAGCACAGAATGCTGTAAGCGGATTTAAGTCTGCTGGCTTGTGGCCCTACAACCCAAATATTTTTGGAGATGAAGAGTATGCCACCACATTAGTAACAGCGAGAGAGAGAGAGAGAGAGAGACAGAGAGCTAAAAATTCCGGCTCCAGTATTCTCTGACACAATACCAACCTTAGAAGATGAAACAGGCCCTTCAAACGTTTGTATGTCTAGTCCGAAAGACATATGATCCTTGCTAACTGTATTTCGTAAGGAAACCACGAGGAATAGAAAATCCCAACGGGCGGAAATGCTGACAAGCACTGCAATCAAGGTCCAAAAAAAGATGAAACTAGTCGAAAATGAAAAAAATAAAGTACTGCAGCAAACATCTCAGTCAAGAAAAAATTGTTAGTGAAGAAGACTTGAAAACATGGACAAAAGACAGAATCAGAATACAGATGTCAAATATGTGTAGCCCCATATGAGGATCCACTAATAGAAGACTGGATTCAGTGCGGCCTGTGCAAGCTCTGGAGTCATGAATCCTGCACTTCAAATTGTGAAAATAGCCAATATTTCTGCTGAGAATGCAAGTGAGGCGTGGGACTAAAGACGTCACTGAAATTACTGAAGCGATGTCCTTTATAGTGAAATAAATGAAACTTTGCCTATTTATAAGGACTTTGTAATATTTTTGTAGTGACAGTAAATATTTAACAACCAGCAAAGACAAAAGTAAATGTGTTCTATTTGCTATGCAAATCTTGAAATATGGGATGGATGGATTAACTATTAAAACAATAGAGTTTTTCATGTAAATGTTTATTCGAAGTATATAATTACATTTTATTAGCTTGTTTTTATAATTAATTTTATTACTATTCACTTTGCCCGGTACTTTTATTTGCTATAACCTTATATAAGGGCAAAGCGTCAAATTAGTCCCATATTTTTAAATAAATCATTTACACTATGCATAATATACTAACAGTGTTCGTATTTGCAGTGTTTTAAAGCATGTGGCATAATAAATCAATACAGCAGCTTGCATTTATATATCTTCACTAATAACAGAAAAATGTGAATTTAAAATTAAGTTATTCACTTTGCCCGGACTTCCCCTATATGCGTACATAATAAGTTTACTGTAATATTTTGCGATTGCAGGAAATTCGGAAACCCTATCCTACCTACCGTGAACTTAGCGGCCATATTGTGCGTTCGTCCTTGGTTTGTTGCGTTGCGCGGTAGCTATATGCGTCTTTCGTTTCTTTTCAGTCCAAAACAGCGGGAAATATCCTAATGAAATCAAAGCCGATTGTGTACGCTATTGTTAACAGATTTAAAAACCTCGCCAGCAAGCGTATTAATGAAGCAAGTCGAGCGTACTGCCATTTTGATTTTAATGGTCGATATAGCTGCAAGAAATGCGGGATAACATCATTCAGTAATTCAGTTTACCCTGGCTTCTACCGTGTTCATGAACCCTTTACCTTGCTAATTGCTCGTTTTATATGCTTGGGTGCACTGGGAAAACAATAAAAATGGGGAGGTAGGTGGAGGATTTTCAATAGCGTCCTTCTAAATTTGTTTTAAGTGGAATATACATATTCTGATACACTGGTTGGGTTCAGTAACTTTCGATATTTTTTTTTCTAATAAGAAAATTGACTAAAAGGTAGATTTGAGGACAATGTTTTGAAAAAGGACAAGATAACGTTGCATGCTTTTTATATGTGGAGAAATGATAATAATTAATCTAAAATCTGGGAACGAAAATACTTCTTTCTATGTTCCAATGGAGGTATATTAAAATGATCTGAGATAATACCTTGCAATTAAATTTAAATGAGATGCAGCAGATATATTAAGTGCGGTAATTACTCACGCTTATATCTGTGTTGTAGACGCTATTAACGAGGACCATATAAATTAATAAAACAAAGCACACATAACTGCCATCTTAAGTAGCTGGAACGTTTGAGATAGCCATAACATTTTTTGTTTATTTTCGGATGGGGTTTTCCCAAATTTCATGGATGCTCATACTAATTTCGTGTCTTCCTCACATAGCTCGTCGATAAAGCTGAATGGAAATAAATAGTTTTGGCTTTCAAATATCTATTTAGTATTGAATAGTTACTGACTTATGTGGTCTGCGCTTCCGAACAGTCATTATTCTGATATTAAGCGTGATGGCTTTGGCAACGATGAAGCGTGAGAAAGCAAGATGCTTGGTAATCTTACCTGCAACGTCTTAGCCAGCAAGCCAGCACCGCGAGAAGTCCGAGGCACGTCACAACGACGACCAGGCCAATCTGAAACACAAAGGTGAGCCATGGAGTACACACGAACTCACTCCAGATATTAGGCTTAGAAACGTTTACTTATTTTAATTTGATACGTGAAGACTTTTAAGCTGAACGGTAGACAAATCCTTGTCGTGTTTTTTTTTTGTTTACAAACATTTTAGTAAGGATAACGTGTAAACTGACATAATGGTTAAGATAAAAGCCAGCTTAACATCACCAATCCTTGTTTGGGTATGGTGGGTCTTCTGAAACCAGATGTAACATACTTAATTAACACATTCAATTTGTAGCACAGGATAACAACACCTGCAAATTATAAAAATACATTTTATATAACTGTAAAATTTGCAAAGAATGTAGTCCAGTAATTATACTTCTTTATATACAAATATGAATTATGATTATTTGTAGCAACACAATTATATTCACTTAGAGGCTAATATCTAAAGTCTACTTTTAAAATTACTCAAATCTATCTATATGGAAATAAATATTAAGTGAGCAAACCTTTTTTGTGCTAATAATGTATGAAACTTTTTAAATTTTTACTTTTCTTTGTCGTTTAGAATCGTACAAACACGAAAACAAAGCTACATCTCTATGTAATCTAAATAAGTAGCGGGACTTAGCTGCGCAAACAGGAAAACTAAATTTAGAAAGTTTTCTCGTGTCTTTCATTAATTTTAACTATAACAGTTTCTGAAGTAGTGAATGTCTCAATCCATGTAAAACAATGTATATACTGTACTATTTATAATATATATACATCATTACTATTATGAAATGTATAACCTCCACTACATTTACAGTATTGATTTGCTCTTCGATGAGTAGCAAAGTAGCCCACAAGGCGGAACTCCGAGATCTAAAGCTAGCTTGACCAATAATTTAAAAGACTGAAAAAAAAAAAACCAAAACATACAGCAATATAAGTATGTATTAATTTTCTCAATAACAGTCTCTACAACACCACGACGTCCCACCAAGTCGGTCTGTGTACAATCCCCGGAGAGAAGCCGGATCTTTGCACGCTGGAAACTAGGCGGAAGGCGTTTGCAGGATTTCTCGCGGCAATCGCATTTCCTCCCCCACTGCCACTTCAATTCCCCCACTGTTTCTTCTTGTTAGGGTTTCACTAAATGAAACGCTTTAGAGAGGCGGTCACCTTTGTACCCACTCAAAGAGCTGTCACACTTACAGGTTGTCTCCTCGCTTATTCCATGCCGTGTTTAAAAATTTTTCATTTTTATCTTTTCGAAATAAAACATGAATTTTAATGCCGTATTTTGCACCCATATATTAAAAGATACTATAATTAATGTTTTAAAATATTATTCTGTATCAAAAAAGTTAAGAATATTAAAAATTGCCTTACGACCACCTTTGAAAAAAAAAACAGTTAGATATATTTTTTGTTACGTTTACAGTCAATGCGACTTAAACTACCTAACATTACTATTGGTGATATGTATAATAAACTTCATATAATAAACCATAAAAACTTGTTCCAATTATTTTTAAGAGTAACAATCTAAGGAAAATATGTAGATTTACTTCCAGGATGAACAGTGTGCCAGTCGATCGCAAGAACTCGGCAAGGTGTTATTGTTCTATTTTCGTGCTGAGATTACACCGAATGACAAACAAGAAGTTACTGACAACTAACAAGCCTACTTTCCTCTACACGGGTGCAAATAAATTTTACTGAAACTTCTTCGCCAATTTTGAAACAAATCGGTTGATTGTTTCCCGAGATACGGCATAAAAACTGTATAATTTCATTTGGGGCTACCTTACAAAATGACGGAGAAATGAGGCTTTGCATAGAACATTTTGATGGATATATTTCTGTCCTAAGGAAAGTTGGCTAAAATACAGATCAATAATCAAACTTCATTCTAGATTAAGCCACCCCAGATCCATCCAGCTTTATATTCGGCACTGTACTCTACATATGTATGTTACACATCTATATCCCAAATAGCTGAGTGTACGACCATCTGCCTATGCTATTGGTCCACTAGCAAAATCAGATTTTTTTNACATCTATATCCCAAATAGCTGAGTGTACGACCATCTGCCTATGCTATTGGTCCACTAGCAAAATCAGATTTTTTTCGCAGTTTTCTTTTACGAGTTGCATACATAGGAATTAGAAGGGCGGTTTATTAATTCGGTAATAGGCCCNTTTTTTTCGCAGTTTTCTTTTACGAGTTGCATACATAGGAATTAGAAGGGCGGTTTATTAATTCGGTAATAGGCCCTATGTACGTATTTACACATATATGCTGTTCATGGTAAAGTGAGCTCTTATGAAATCAACATTTGAAAAATGTCACTTCCGCTACCTTGCATATTGGCATGCGGTTAGTAAATTTGGTAACGATGGAGGGAAAGTAGTTTCTTGTTTTAACTTTGAACCAAAATGTTAGGGTTAACATTTGTGAATTCGGGAAATGATATCTTTCACTTTCACTTTTTTTTTAAACCCACGTTATTACAAGAATCAGCAAATTTGTTATTTACTTTTCTAATAGTTTCACGGTATCCCTCGACCAGCGCATAAATAAAGCGATCAGTCTCATGACAATGTTAGTTTTACGCATGATACAAGAATACAAGATTTACATACAAGTAGATTTATATGCAGTGCTTTCAAAAGTGCCTACAACACAATGTGTGTATGATTCGTTCTCGATTCCCAATATGCATGTGGATGTGTTTCTAAATGATTTATCGTAAGGCGTGTAATTACTTTATCCAGTTAAGTTTTTCATTTACACAAAAAGGCCAATGGGAACACTAAGAGAAAGGTTCGTTTGAACCAACAAAGTATTTGTATACGGCCAAACAAATAAGTTGTTCCTCTAACAAAATATTTTGTTGACTAAACAATATCTGGAATGGAACAAAACAGATTTTGTTCACCTAAAAAATATACACTTGAACTGACCAAACCAGTTTAGTTGGGTAAACAAACTCTGCATGATAACCAAATATTTGTTTGAGTCAACTGTGTGCATTTATTTAGCTATGTACAAACACATATATTGTCTCAAACAAACGTTTCTCTCAGTGAAGTGTCATTCCTATTTGTAACTAAGTGTATACTTAACAAATATTTATTTTTGTATGTTGAAAGCTGATTTCGCGTAGAAGGATAGGAATAGTAAAATGGTTTTTCTTCGAGCAAATATCGATATTAAGTATGGCCTTAGTACCTCTGGCGCTACGTAATTGATCCTGCTCCAGAACAAACAAAATATTCACAGGCATTTAAGTAATGAAATACTGTGCTGCGCTTACATTTTAGTTGGAAATTTAAATTTCGCGCCATTATATGTACTCCGATTTCGCNTAATGAAATACTGTGCTGCGCTTACATTTTAGTTGGAAATTTAAATTTCGCGCCATTATATGTACTCCGATTTCGCATTAAATATGTTGCCACAGTATGCCAAGGTTAGTTGTACTGAGACTTCGTAAACCTGGGCAGATCGTATTGATAATAGTATTATATTTGTAAGTAGCTCTATTAATATTGCGTTTAACATTCCGTAATATTTGTGATTTAATATATTTTGTTATAATGCCCTAGTTTAAGATTTATGCCGTTTCTGTTATGATAATCTTTCGAGAAACGTAAAAAGTTGCACCTTGCGTATAAGTTACTGCGTGAATAAGATAAATGCGCAGGAGAAAATAAATTTATGTTTGAAAGGAGACTATGGGACATGCTTACTGGATGAAACTGGATGCCAAGTGTCATTAGCATTTCCGAAAATACACAAACGCTTAAAACATCCGAATGATTAGATTGGTCAGATTACAAGACGTAACAGCCACNAGCATTTCCGAAAATACACAAACGCTTAAAACATCCGAATGATTAGATTGGTCAGATTACAAGACGTAACAGCCACACAAGCGACAGAGAAACAGAGATTTCAGGTTAACAGCGTGTCTGGGTGAGAGGTGTGTCCTATTTCAACTCTCTTTGAAAATCCACGCTGTTTGAAGAAGCAGCCGTCGCCTGACACTTGCCGCGGGTGACAAAGGAACGTCGTCTGCATTTTAATCACTCAACTTCTAAAGTAAGGGGAAGGGCGGCGGCCACGATGAAAGGGAGAGCGGAGTAGAGTTCATCAAAGAACTGCCTAGATTTCCCGTTCTACTCGCCGTCACTTATAAAACCTGGAGACTGCCTTTAATATACGTGCAAATTTTGTAATCCTGCCGTATTGTGACAATTATTCGTCTGGGCGTAATATTACGGTAAATAAATCATAATGAAACTTCCTTAGTAAATCTTCATTATACTACTTTCAGTTTAACCTAAGAAGATTTTTTGCCAGTTGAACGAGCGACTGAATTAACTTTCTACTCTATATAGTATTTTTTTGTGTTGGTAAGCATCACAATAAAGATAAACATGTTTTTAATATAAAATTGTAATGCGCTGCCGACGTACTTAAATTGATTGAGAAATCAGCTATCCACAGCAACTGGGGGCCTACGGAAAATACTATCGTATAGAAAAATACCACTCCTGGTTAAACACAATTTCAGTCTTCAAAATATTCCTTTCGGAGGAAACAAAATCATTGATATCAACCCTGCCATGACCATTGTAGACAATCGTCAACATGGTGTACAGGAAGATCATCTTATGAACAGTGCTGTACTCTGCGTGGCTCAGTGTCCAATGACATTCCCTGGGGATAACTGATCTATAAACCGTGCGTCTCCTCTACGTTATGACTGGTTCATATCACTGTTCACCGAACACAAATAAACACAATGCCTACAGCTTATTGGTTGTGTTAACGAGACACGTTCTTTGCTGGCTGAAGTACAACACGCGTACAAAAACTTCTTAATTTGCAACATAAGAAATAAGAAATAAACGCGGGAAAGAAAATGTTAAAACTTTTTGAGTGTCAGAAATTTTTACAAGAAAAAACAGTTTAATTTTTGTAATAGAAAAATTGCCACAGATAAAAGTAATAAGAAATAAAACTGAGGACTAATGAACTGACATAGCGCACTAAGAAACAGTTGCTATTTAACGCAAGGATATAATATTTAGTTTTTATTCAACGTACACTGAAGAGCCAAAAAAACTGGTACAGCTGCCTAATATCGTGTAGCCACCCCCCCNACGACGTGGCATGGACTCGACTAATGTCTGAAAGTATGCAGGAGGCAATTCACACCATGAATCCTGCAGGGCAGTCTACAAATCCAATATACGCCAATTTGAGAAAGGGTTGCACGTCTGTCACGTNCATGAATCCTGCAGGGCAGTCTACAAATCCAATATACGCCAATTTGAGAAAGGGTTGCACGTCTGTCACGTTTAAAGATTCTCGTAAGTCGTCATTTTTGCCGTTCTTTCACGATCTTTTCCCGGCCGCACCGATGTCGAAGATTTGATGTTTTACCGGATTCCGGATATTCACGGTACACTCGTGAAATGGTCGTACGCGAACATCCAAATGTTATCGCTACCTCGGAGATGCTATGTCCCATCTTTCGTGCACCGACTATAAGACCACGTTCAAACTCACTTAAATCTTGATAACCTGTCATTGTAGCAGCAGTAACCGATCTAGCTGCCGAACGCATCGCGTTACTCTGATTGGTTCCATACCTTACTAGGGGCCGAAAACTTTCGCGAATTAAGTAATCAGTCAAGGAGCAGCGTCAGTTCGTCGGAAAATCTAGACGTTCTAAGTGTAAGAATGAAGGAACTCCGTAGTAGCAGTAGTGGGAACAGAAGGCTGACTCGAGCCGATAGAATGAGGTGAAATTTTAGAAAGTTTCAAGTGCCAAGATTCAAGACTTAAGTTCGAATCAGTGATATCAACCAGTGAAATAACATTCACTGAAAGTCAGTTGATAAGCTACTGCTGACCGAGTAAACAAGCGAATTAACTGGGAGTAAGTGACTTTAGCAGTGGAATTCTTGACATTCAGTGTCAACCACAAATAAATAAGTGAAATTCAATCACTAAATTAATTAGTTGCCTGGAACTAATAATCAGTTGCTCAATTTTCACTGTTTTCACTGATTTGGCTCAATAATCACTGTTTAAAGTTTAGAGACTTGCAATGTTCATGTACATTATAGGCTGTTCACTGTTACTGGAGCACTTTTTATAGTATTAGCTTAGGATCTTCTTTGTTTTCATTTGGTTTTCTGCCATATGTAAAATTAGTATTACCGTGAGCCTCGTTACTTTATTCATGGGCCCGTTTCCCCTGCCATTGCATTCCGACGTGGCTCCATACTCACCTCGCTTCACCATCGTCGGTAGGGATACCCGAAGTTAGCGAAAATATTTCCGCGAATGTTAGAATTCAACACCCTACTGGTATATCAGCAATTTACTTTTGCTTATTGGTTGCGTATCTTTATGACAAAACATTGTCTTACTGGGCTGGCCAATCATAATTCGGTTACTTCTGTAGTGCGCATATGCAATTCGCTAGCACACACCTAAGAGACATAACACGTAAACAAGCCAATCAAAAAAGTGAATCTGAGCTAAAATGTTATAAAACACAACTGGTCATGAAATTGTTTCGGAAGTTTTGGTGTCCTTACTCATCGGCTTTCAAGACCACGANCTCAAGACCACGATGTTAAGACCCACCTAAATCTCTCCACTTTATTCACATGCCATCCATGTGGAACATTGGAATTGTTATCAATTCGTGCCCTAATGTGTATAAAACTAGAAACACTTACTTCGAAGGCCATATATTTAAACATTTCACTCACAATGCAAGCAAGAGGCCTACGGCCCTACGAACTATTTTTAATGAACTTGCTACCAACTTAACTGGAAGTCCTGCGTGCCAATGTGTTCTGTAGCATGCACCTAAGTATGGATAGTGATTTTTTCTTCAAAAGTTGGTTTCAAATATGATCACTTTACCGTGAAAAGTTTTTGCGTGACTATTATTGTCGAACAAAATTATCCATTCGCTGGGACTCAATGCACGTGCAGATTCGTCCCACGAGAAACTACGCAACTCCTAGTAAAGATCAGATTTTTGTGTCGTTCCACAAATAATGTTTTCAGTTACGTCAAGAAAACCGTTCACGTAAACCAGAAGAAATTCGAAACTATGTAATTTTCTTAGAACTGTATTGAACGACTCTNAAGAAAACCGTTCACGTAAACCAGAAGAAATTCGAAACTATGTAATTTTCTTAGAACTGTATTGAACGACTCTTGCTACTGGTGAAACATTTGGGCCATTTGTTTCTAGCAATATGACACTTAAATTATTTATTTTGTGAGTAATTTTTTACTCACTTCTGAGCAGTCTCCATTTCATTCAAGCACGAATATGTATTTTTTTGTTGAAATTAGTAAAACCACTTGCTCNTCACTTCTGAGCAGTCTCCATTTCATTCAAGCACGAATATGTATTTTTTTGTTGAAATTAGTAAAACCACTTGCTCTGCTTTACTTCCAGCCAAATGAAACTGTGTGACTGCAGAGATCAAGATTGGCCAAGGACGATCTGCTTGCACACATTAGTAATGTTTCCGGGAAGGAAGAAATATTTGTACTAACATCTGCATTTACGCGTGTTTCTTTGCTTACTGAATAATTCAGTTGGCAAGTTAAATTTATATCAAACTTTCATGTTATAAGTAGCATCTGAACTCTAGCATCCGATCTGTAATTTATCATTATGATTGTCAAGTATTTCATAGTTAGTTGCAACGTTTTTTTGAAGTTTTATTCCGATTAGCATATCTCTTTTACTATTTGTGAACTGTCTTTAAGGTTTTCTGTGGCTAAGTAGCACATACAAAAACAAGCCGTAAAATAAACAATAATTTATTAAATGTTCCATAGCGTTGGCAAGAGAACATCAATGGGATCTTCTTGGTCTTTGTAAATACACGAGTCGAAATTTTCCTGCTTGCAGAAGAAGAATATTTGAGATACCCTTAGGATTTCGGACACTGTCGCTGACTGAAAGAGCGGCGATGTACTCCACTAGTATGGCTGAGTCAGCAGGAGACCATTTTAATCTGAGGCATTTGGCTGCTTGCGGGAATGTTCCGCGTTTTGTAGGACAAGTCCATTTATTTTGGAAAAAAATAAATTAGGAAAGGTATTCGTGGTGTTGGATACGTTGCAATTTGTAGATTGGGTAATTATTTCAGTCGGGCGACTTCATGACTCGAAAAATGACGTAGGAAAAGGCTGAAAACCGAGATAACNTTCGTGGTGTTGGATACGTTGCAATTTGTAGATTGGGTAATTATTTCAGTCGGGCGACTTCATGACTCGAAAAATGACGTAGGAAAAGGCTGAAAACCGAGATAACATTATTTAAAAAAAACAATTTATCTCTAAAATAATGATTGAGTACCTTATTGAACCAAAGGATAATTTTACATATCAAATTAAAAATTAATGTAGTATTAATTAGTATAGTATATTCACGTTAAAGTAAAAACTTTTGAAAGCCCTCGTATTTGGAATAATAATCAACAAATATATTTTATTTTAGTCTTAGACGTTAACTTCCAAGTGCGGTGGAATATACACACTGTGTTTATAACTTACATGGCAATATTTATTTAAAAATGTGGTTAAAGGATAAAAGATGGCTGAAAGGAAATAGTAACTTGGGCCTCAAAAGTGCTAACTTTACTATAGACGGCGTATATGGTCAGTGATATTGTCGCGAAACAATTTGAACACACGGTGGACTTCAATGTTATAAATACATTTCAGAAGATTTGTTTTGTCAGTGGCCGTGTCTGCATAAAAGTACTTTTCTGCATTTGACCAGGCCAATTCGGAATTCGGCAACTATGATTATATGATTCGCGCACAAACATTTACACATCTTCCAAAGCATAATTCAGCCAATAAAGAAAGAACTGTGATTCTACAATTCTACGAAATATATGTTGGTTGGAATTATTTTTGCATAATGTCTCCCTCAAAGTTTTAGTTAAGTGAAAAGCGAATAATATGAAATAATGGTATATGTTTTCTACAAGGTAATGTGTTAAGTTTGTGAAAAATATTGAACCTATCCTAACAGTGTACGAAAATAGAAGGAGAAGTTATTTTTTTTTGGTGGTATTCTTCACTATTACTAGCAACGGGAGAGTAGATATAATGTATTTTATTTTAAAACGTGTATTAATAATATGTAAAAAAAAAAAAAAAACGTAAAATTTGTTGGATAAAAAGAGCTTTGTCTTGAGAAATAGGAAGATTACTTTTCTTTTGCGAAAGTATTTTATTACCGACGCAGATAAGTTTCTTTTTAATTTGGCAGGAGAAAAAAAAACCAATTTTGCCAAGGTATGAGAGAGTAATGAGAGATACACGACATTGTTTTAGGGGTTTCCGACCCAATAAAAACCTGGAGGTACAGTACTCCGTTTTAGGAATTTTCAAAATAAAGGGCGCCAGAGCCCATTTTGGCAAACACAGTATGTTAAGTAGGGTACTGAAGGGCATCCCTGAAAAATGTGGCCCAGATCCGTCAAACGGTGTAGAATTATGTAGGTAGACAACAAACAAACATACATACATACATGTATGCATACGAATGTATATATACACATATATGAGTGCCACAACATTTCTGGGATCTTTTAATCTTACGCATTCATTCTCCTCATTAAAGACTGCAGTAACAACATATATTATTGTAGGTTTTATATAAGCAAACATTTCAGCACAAAAGTTTTAATTTCATGACTGCGTTAATAGTTAACATGCGGAAGTAAAAAAATCAAACCATTTAAGATTAGTTGCTTTTGGATGTACGGTTTTATGCAATACTAACATAACCACTTGCCATTGCTCGAGTATAAGAGAGTAATGAGAGATACACAACCACGTTTTAGGGGTTTTCGGGCGCAATGGGCGACCACAGCCAATTTTGGCCCACAAAGAATTTAAGTTGGGTACTGAAGGGTATCCTTGCTAAATTTGGTCCAGATACTTCGAACAGTGTGGATTAACGACACCCTTTTTGGCTCTTTTTTTAGGCGGAAGGGGGGGGGGTGGTGAGGGGAGGGAAGAGGGTAGTGGATTCGGCTCAGTGGGAGCCGGAGCTTACTTTAGCCTATGCAGTATTTTAAGTTGGGTATTTTATGGTATCGCTAACAAATTTGGTCCAGATACATCAAACGATATACACATTAGAGACACGATCCCATTTCAGTGGTTGATGGAGAAAGGGGGAGGGGCGGTGGTTCGGTCCCAACGGAAGACCGGAACCCATTTTGGCTTACAGTGTTTTAAGTTAGGTAATGTAGGGCATCCCTACCAACTTTGTTCCATATCCATTGAAAGGTATGAAATTGAGATAAACGAATCAGTTTTAAGAGTGTTGGTGTTTTTAAGCCCATGGGGAATCTGGGGCCCATTTTGGGGTACACAGTATTTTAAGTTGGGTACTGAAGGGCATGGCTACTAAATTTGGTCTAGATCCACCGAACGGTGTAGAATTGTATACAGAACCAATACACTAGCATATTTGCAGAAATATGCACATACATAAACAAAAAAAATATATAGTATACAGTATATACATAGATATACCGGATGTTCACGAACAAGTTAAAATAAACACCAGGGTGGAGTAGATATATCTAAATGGAGTATATTTAATCTGGGAACCAACAGTCTATCGTTCATAGTTAAAACGATAATGGCAGTGGCAATGCGCAGGGGCGGGTAGGCAATAACAATAACTACGCTACAGGCAGTGCAATGAAATTACACTTTATAAACACATTTGGGCTGAAGGCATGGGGACAGAGTGTCTGTTCGATGTCTCTGTTCGAAGTGTCTGCTCAAACTGTCTGGCACCGTCGGCCACACACGCGGTGCAGCGCTGAAGCATGTTGCCACGCACATGTGCAAAGGTTTCCGGCGTAATGAGCTCATCCTTTGTGTCAAGTGGTGTGGCATAAACCATCGATTTGATGTGGCCCCACAGCCGGAAGTCAGGTGGTGTGACGTCAGGTGAACATATTGCAAACTATACAGGAATTGTTATGCTTGAGTGTGTTAGCATGTGTACTAAAAATTACCTCTGCGGGGACAATTTACCCTTCCGTTCACCAAATTTACTTATATTACCACAAAGAGAAAGAAAGGGGAGGACCTGCAGGTATACAAATAAAATATGTAATATTTTGTAGAATTATTGTTACTAAAGTCTGCTCGCGGTACAGAAATCACTTTTGAAAGCCCTGATAATTTTTTTCTTTCAGCCTGTTGGTTGCGTATTATTCTGCGTCCCTATCAAAATAAGCACTGCCATGTGGCATTCAACTGACTGGTGTTTACATCAACTGGCTAGTAGGTCCACAGCATACTCATCAAATAAACAACTAAAAAGAACATATATTATAATCAGCACTATATACACGTTCACATTAAATAAATATTATAATCAGAACTGTTAACACATTCACATTAATTTCAGCAAATAATATTAGTTTGTAAATATTTTACGACGACCACTATTCTTTTTCTGTATATATGTATGTATGTATATATATATATATATATATATATATATTAATGCCTTTAACTGTGGTCAACACTACCGCGGTCATAAGAAAATACGTTTGGTTTAGTTTGTCAACAGAATAGCAAAATAGTTAAATATTATTCTTTTTCCCGCTATGAAAACAACGCCAAGATGTTTCGAACGTTCACCCTTAGAAAGTGTGAAAAGCTGGAACGGTCGCCCGTTATATGTACGTGCCATACTCATAAGAAAGGCACGCTTTTAGATAATACTGTGTATTTATCCCTTCATACGGAAGACAAAGCGCCTTAAACAATAGTTAAGTGACCTAAGAATTGTGTTTTAACAACATAACGAGTAACGAAAACACTTGTAATGTCGTCATGAAACTAAATGATTGAACAGAATTAATCCAAATTTTTACAGCATACTTCCGCAGTAATATTTGTCACTCCATGCAAGAATTGTGAAAATTCGTCCAGCCACATCGGTTTTAAATCTAATAATACTAAAGTTTGTTAAGGTCTACTAATTTTCACACGAAAAAAAAAAATAATTCGCTTATAAAATTTTAATGCCCTCACTGTTACGAACGTAAATTTACCAGAATACGAAAAACAAACAATAGCTAGCTTTTGACAAGGCATATCATGAAACTGCATCCATACATTTGATGTAGAATCTAATTTTCCCCTAAATTACTTCACCTTGAAAGTTTACTCGGGGAAGCTAGCACTTACTGTTGTATATATCGGCTCATTCTAATTATACCGTTCGGAAAAACGTTATAATACTGTTTTAATGTATTCCTAACGCTCAAGGAATGCATCACGTACAGTATAAAACATTTTCAAGATGTTATTTTTAAAAATGAGTGACATATGTGCCGAGGTATTAACTCGTAAACTGGGAATATTGTATACACTAAATAAAAGACACAGGCTCATTTAATTAAGCTTTCGGAATTGCAACACAGATCGCAAATATAACAAAACGTCTTCCGAAGTTTTTTAAAGTTTATTTACGATTCAAAAATTTACCGACTTAATTTTCATGAATTAGCACATTTTCCAGATTGGCATGTTATGTGCAATTTCAAGAATTCCTTGGACAAAAATTACGTGGATATNTGAAAGTTTACTCGGGGAAGCTAGCACTTACTGTTGTATATATCGGCTCATTCTAATTATACCGTTCGGAAAAACATTATAATACTGTTTTAATGTATTCCTAACGCTCAAGGAATGCATCACGTACAGTATAAAACATTTCAAGATGTTATTTTTAAAAATGAGTGACATATGTGCCGAGGTATTAACTCGTAAACTGGGAATATTGTATACACTAAATAACAGACACAGGCTCATTTAATTAAGCTTTCGGAATTGCAACACAGATCGCAAATATAACAAATCGTCTTCCGAAGTTTTTAAAAGTTTATTTACGATTCAAAAATTTACCGACTTAATTTTTATGAATTAGCACATTTTCCAGATTGGCATGTTATGTGCAATTTCAAGAATTCCTTGGACAAAAATTACGTGGATATNATGAATTAGCACATTTTCCAGATTGGCATGTTATGTGCAATTTCAAGAATTCCTTGGACAAAAATTACGTGGATATACAGCAGCAAGCGATAAAAAAAATGTCACTGCACACAAAATAATGTATAACAATGTTTTATTTATTACGTTAATGAATCATTTTATTTCAGGAGTCACAATCTGACACTTCAAATCTCGTTAATAGTATATTGATATTTTGTTAACACACGAGCGTGGACGGAAAAAAAAAAAATTAGCTATTTTGAACATTGCGTCAACTAGGTGGTGATGCGAAAGAGTTAGAACAATAAATGGGTTACAATCACGCCAAATTTTATTCTCGTTTGCATACAACAAAATAAACCGATTTGCAGGTGAAAAAAATGTAAGAAGTTAAAACATGAAACTACTTGTCGTTATCGCTGACAACTTAACTGTGAGTATTGTGATCATTGCTTACGTTATACAGATTGTCCGAAAAGTATTCCCCTGATTACAAACTTTATTTATATCCGCTATATGTAAAATAGAGATGTGAAACTGGTGCCAAAATGTTGGCAAATTAAACCAATTTGTTTTGTTGCGGATTTCAATAACGTGACTGTGGTATAGCAGTTGCAGTGTCCGGGAAAATGGATATGTTCGCAAATCAGGAAAGAGCTCAGTGTTTCTTCTGGTACCACGAGACCCGATCACCAATAACAGTGCAGAGGAACTTCCATAAAACGTATAGAAAGAAGAAGACCTATGTCAAGAGCATTAAGTCGAGGTATATCAAGTTCAAGAACACAGGATCTGTTTCTGACTAACCTCAGCTGACAGGGTGGACGTAGTGAGACAGTTTTTTGTGCTAAGTCCCAAGAAATCTGTGAGTAGGGCCTCACGGGAATTACAGATGCCAAAAAGTTATCTTCATGATATCTTACANTAAGTCCCAAGAAATCTGTGAGTAGGGCCTCACGGGAATTACAGATGCCAAAAAGTTATCTTCATGATATCTTACATAAACGTTTATTGTTTCGTGCATACAAAGAGCAAATTGTTCAGGCTTTGTTGCCCAATGACGCCACGCGTCTGTATGAATGTTGCCACGCGAGGGCGATAATGGCTTCTGAAACGTGTTGCTTTTTCGGGCGAGGCAACCATTTTTTTGTCAGTGGTTTAGTGAACCTGCATAATGTGCGTGTTTGGGGTTCAGAGCCCCCGCGTGATGTGTCGGAGTGTACAAGAGGCAGCCCAAAGGTGAATGTTTGGTGCACGCTNGTTTGGGGTTCAGAGCCCCCGCGTGATGTGTCGGAGTGTACAAGAGGCAGCCCAAAGGTGAATGTTTGGTGCACGCTTTAGCATGCCAACAATATTGGACTATTCTTTTTCGATGAAGACACCACCACATATCCAGTGTATCTGGCTGGACATATTGAAATTGTTTGCTGTTTCTCTGTTTCTTGGGTATCACACAGAAGCCATTTTGCAACAAGACGGCGTACCACNATATTGAAATTGTTTGCTGTTTCTCTGTTTCTTGGGTATCACACAGAAGCCATTTTGCAACAAGACGGCGTACCACCTCATTGGGATTTAGAGGTTCGTGCCTATCTTGATACGACTTTTCCTGGATGATGGATCATTCGCAATGGCCCGACAAATGGGCCTCCACGCTCTCCTGACATAACCCTATTAGATTTTTTTCTATGGGGCTACGTCGATGACAATGTTTACAGAACTCCTGCTTCACATCCTGCAACTCGGCAACAAAGGACATCCACAGTAATTTAATCGATATCTCCTGTGATGTTGGCTAATGCATGGACAGAAAATGAATATCGAATAGATGTGCTACATGCTTCCAAGGGTGCTCATGTGAAGACTTACTTATGTGTTGTCCTGTTGCAAGAAAACACTTGGTTAGTTTGCCAACATTTTAGCACCGGTTTCACAACTCTATCTTACATATAGCAGATGTAAATTTTAATGAAGTGCGTAATCAGGGAAATACTTTTCGGACATTTCGTGTATGCAGTTACGGGCAGTGATTTTTTCGTAGGTTGACTTTAAGAGTACTCCTTTGTCGTTAACTACCTGCATCAGTTTNTGCAGTTACGGGCAGTGATTTTTTCGTAGGTTGACTTTAAGAGTACTCCTTTGTCGTTAACTACCTGCATCAGTTTAAATTAACTTTTGTTCAAAAAACGTAGTGGAGTAAGCTAACCGTAGTCACCCAGGAAGTTTTATGATGTGCCCACAGAGTTTACCAGAGCAGTGAGGCCAACTTTAAAATCAATCCATGCTCTTGACTCAGTGGTTAGCCACTTAACTCGCAACTGTTAGGTTATTTAATCAGTTTAGATCTCCAAAGGGTCGGAAATGTTTATGTTGGTATGTTAATCGGGTAGGTAGTTGGACTCCATCTTCGCCTGAATGTGCGTAAGCTGCTACAGACGATGCTACATTGTTTTCTGAGAAATTAATTACTTAATAGCTAGTAAATAGTCATTAAATTTAATTTAATTTTCCGAGTGTAGGCTTACCCAGTAGTAGTGCGACAGCGATCCTGAGGCAGGCTGCTCTGCATGGTCCGCCTTCATGCCTGAGGGACAGGCTCCTTACCACCATCTGCAATAGCGACATACACCACGTCAGAGCCACTGCGTCTCTGACCACACCTGCAAGACAAGATAATTATTTAAGGGGACTCCCTACTAAACCATTTTAAACGCCTCATGTTTACGTCCGGTCGAAAACGAAACATTGCGATGGAAAACAGAATAAACAAACTTCTGGTGTGTTCCCTTTACTCAGAATTCTAAACGGTGACTACAGATTTTTAATAGGGCAATCTGTTCAGAAAATATACATAATTGTCGCTATAGTTTAAAACAATGTTTTACATAATCATAAATTTCGATAACAGAGGACTACTTGCAGAGATTTTTGGTGGCTTTGTCACATTCCAACGAGCACAGATATGTTTCAAGTAGTATGCTTATGTTCGTTCGAGGCCACAGAGTTCAGGAATAGGATCCAGGATCCGTCCACCATCGTGTTAGGCGTGGCCAGCGGCCATATTGGTCGATGCCATCAGCCATATTAGTAGACGTCAAAGCCAGGGCTCGGTGCAATGTTGGATGTTCTTCCCCGACATCCCAAGAAATTCGTATAGTAAAAAATTTTCAAAAATTAAAAAGTATTGGCCGTCTACCTTCGATTTTTAACAATTAAAATATCTGTTTACGGCGTTGCTGTAGATAACAGTTCCATTTTTCAAGCAATTTTTCAAGGAAACTAAATAAATATAATTTTAATAATAATTAAATAATTTCGGTTCGCCACTTTGGTACCCAGTGCATCGGGGGACGTATTGAATCCCCCTCCTCCCTCACAAAAACCCGTAACCAACTGAAAATTATGTAAATAAGTTCCGCCCACTACCTCGATGAGGTGTTCCGAACTTCAGACACAATGAGGAATCTGAGGAGTCAATCAAATATTATTATTTTATTATTTTTAAATTTAAGTTTAAATATATATTTTAAATTAAAAATTTTAAAGGCAAAGGATTTGAGTGTTATATAACACTGATCTCGTCTTTTCAAGGCGCATACGATCGTGATATCGTATCGATTATGTAACCCATTGTCAGGGCCACCAAATTGAATTTAATAGATATGCAACTACCCTCCAATAATCAAAATTCGGTACCAACATCCACATTACCAACACCCCTCCTTCATCACAAAAATCTGTAACCCATGAATTTTGTAAAAATTTGCACACACCACCACTTATATACCTCACTTGCCTCACCGACCCCTCACCGACCCAACACATCATCCTCCTCACACACCCCTCACCACCAAAAACCACCTACCCTCGCCACCCCAAACCCTCACCACCCCAAACCCTCACCACCCCAAACCCTCACCACCCCAAACTCTCCCCTCACCAACCCTCTACCAAATTCACACACCTCACAACCCCAAACCACCCTCACTCCCCTCCACCCAAACTTTCCTCACCGCCCCTCAAAAATCACCACCAACCTAACCACCCGCACTTCCTCCTACATTTAAAGGTAAGTGATGTATTATAAAGCCTGTAATTTTTTTTCAGTTGGCTCTGTGTCTTAAATCATAGTGTGCCCACATTTTCGCAAGCCAGGTTGTAGGCAAGTGAACATTTATTTGCATATGCGATTGTAATTTACAATTTCTTAGTGAAATTCAGTTTGCAAGCTTCATTTCTAGCTACAGGAAAGTGTGCATGTATAAGTCCCACGACCATTTAAAAGACATAGTGATTAGCGAAATTAAATATAATATTTGTGTAATAGTGCTTTTTTTGTCAAAATCAGTTTTTAACAGGGGAAGAAAAGATTTTGGCTTAAAATATTAACATAATTTTTTGATTTTTTCAAATTTATAAAAATTCATTAAAACAAAATTATTTGTGTTTGTCTACGTAAAGTCTGCATCCATATAAACATCAACTTCAATTCTAATTCGTTAATTACGAAACCAACTATTCGGGCACTCATGAAATTCATGGTGCCAGCAGTAAGTTCAAAGGAAAAGTCCTTGCAGCAGAAGCGACACCGATATGCCACTGAAAGTTTTGCAGATGATACACTAGCGGTCTCAGATGGTTCGGCTGTCGTCATTTCGGAAGGAGCAGGAACCATGGATGAATATGTCTTCGTGGAAAGAGATGTTGCTCCTGGTGATGAGGCGCCAGGTTCGTCATTCATACTGGTCGCAGCAGATTTTGGTAGTGGAGACATATGGTCGAAATCACCGTCCATCACTCCGCTGACGGAGATCCAGTACCGAGGCATCGAAGAGGCCTGCAGTTTAACATTGCATGCCCTTACATGTTTACAGTAAGTATTATAGGGGTATAAAAGCGACCCACACTGTAAGCACATATATTTAATGTGGTTGGAATTGTTCATAAAGCGACTAAATTCATGGTGCTGTTCGGTGTGTTGATACGAAAATATCTTGTTTGTCGCAGTAAGAGCAGGGATAAGTTTTATCTGCTGGTGGCGATACAGGCAACGTCCCGAACTCTGCAGAAAACAAGTCAGCCAAACAATTGGATGGTACGGCCAAAGAAACAGATCTTTCAGTAATAAATTGTGCTGTCAGTTCGTTCGCAGTGGCTGTCGACCCCACTGAAAAAGATTCAACCAAAGTAGTCGATGGCGCTGTCGAGATCGTGCCTGAAGATGGCGATGGTGGTGCGGTTGCTACACATGTCCCATCTGAAGATCCCATAGGTTCTTCTGCTGGACCCACGACCGACGTCTCCATAATATTTATGCCATGTACCGTCACCTGCTGCGACGATCTGCCATTCACCAAGACCTCTATCAAACCAAGCTCCATAAAATAAACCCAGCTACCTATGTAACTGTCAATGACATCATGGAAATATTGCGGTGTATCGTAGGAGCCAAAGTCACATTTACTGTTGCACCTGGAGACGAGTGTAACATTCGTTCTCGTCGTAGGCATTGACAATGAAGAGATGTATAGGTATGAAACGATGTTACCGTTGTCACTCGCACCGAAGACGGAGGTTGCAGCTAAACACAGATATAAACTTCTTCCCAGAACTGTGGGCGCCTAAAAGGCATAACTATCGCCGATCCATTGGCTTCTCAAATGGCGACGGCTCTTTTCGTGTATACACTTTGTGAAAACTGAATGTATATTGTCATACCGCGAATTGTGGATAAAATTTAATGCGCGTAATCGGCATCAATGCTGGGTGGACCGATCCCATTTGTTCTCAGCCGCAAATGATCCACCAAATCGAGTGTCTAGCCAGAGCCCTTCAATATCACATCTTCCTCCTCGCCGCATAACTTCGTTATGCTCTTTTAAACACCGGCTTCGATGTCATCTGCATTACAAACAGGTAAGTTCGAGGTCTTGATTGCTTTATCTTTGTTTACATCTGGTTTACTATAGCTACATTCCAACCATATATTATATTTCACAGTTCAGTATTTCCCCAGCTCCTCTGTTAGTTAATTTATTAAATTCGGTTTTATACGGGTCAGAAATGAACAAACCTCTTTCGTTAAAGTTATCGGATTTGGAGCAAAATACGTTTTCAAAAGACCCCTGAATGCTGATTCCTTCAGAAAAAATCCATTTACATTTCGCTTAATGTCTTACGTTGCGATGTATGGTCGGGTGCATTGCTAGGTGTAGTTTCTGATTCGCAGGTCGAAGTTGCATTGGGACTAGCCTTTGCTATTATTTACAAATAGGAAGGATGGACCGCTATGTCTTCATCACAGCATGGTGGACTCAGTGCACACTGTTTCAGATAGATTTTTTAAACTCTCGGTGTGAGTAAACTGTTTACAGCTCTTCTCACATCGATAGGGCATGCGTATGGATCTCCTTACACATGCTTCCTTTGCTATTCGATTATGATATCAGGTGTTCAAATTTGTGACCTTGTGCATTGATACATATCGTAAAGCGATTCTGAGCGGACAATACCGCACGTAGAATTTCATCTGGACTTATTGCAGAACAAGCTCGTGTTATACGGCATTTCATGTCTTTGGGAGTCGTCGATGGGACTTTGCAGACCTGTTGTTTTTATGTTCCCCACAGATGAAAGTCCACAGGCATTAAGTCTGGAGAACATGCTGGCCATTTCGTGTTTCCAAACCGACCGATCCAACGATCACCGACAGTTCTGTTAAGAACCCTTTATTACCCCATAAGCACTGTCAAGAGGTGTTAATAAAATTAATCATTCCATTTAAAAGTAACGAAGTTGATCTTTGTATATTCTTTACCCTCCCACGTACGTGTTAATTATCACTATCACGTTATTAGCACCTTGGACCCAAGCAAATTTGGCTGAAACATTTTGTTCTACCACTGAAATTGGCGGTGTTATTAGGTGCCTGACCCGGTATATGACACTGGCCAACAGCCATTTGGTGCCAACGATTTTTCAACTGTTCCTAGGTAAGTTTTGGGTGCAGAATCCAAAATAGCCATTAGATTTTGTCTATGAGATCTAGTTTTTGAGATAGGCTATGTTTTTTATTTTTGAAGTAGCTATACACACATGCATTACTTATCAGTTAAAATTGTACTTTTATACGACTTTGTAGCATGGAGTTTACTTGGACAGTCTCGCTGAAAACTCCAACAGTAGTCGGCCATCATGTGGCTATTCCATCGCCCTTGATATCAATCTTCCATAGTTTTTATGTCCTGATGGAATCTTTCTCCCTGTTCTTCACTACAATCACCTAGGTTAGGATATGTCCATTTGTGTCTATTGTTCCGATTAATACATTTGATATTTACGAGACAAAAGTAGCAGTCATTATGATGGTTTCGTGGTTCCCTCCAAATCATTGGTACGCCAAAATTTATGCACTGTCTCTTTCCCATGGTCCACTGTCGCCAATGTTCAACACATGTTTTACAAACAAAATGTGGAGCCCAAGATTTATCCTGGTATCCCAAATAGACGCCAAAGTATGCCAGATAAGCCTTTTCCACAAAGTGAGAAATACGTTTTCTACTTTCTTTCAAAATGTATTCGCCACATACATAACAAAACACGTTTGGATGATTTACACAGCTACGTCTGCTTGTGGATGCCATGGTTTTAGTTCAGTGTTTTAATACTAAAGAACGGCACAAATAAACACGAAATAATAGCACAACTTTACTCACGAAAGCTCAATAACATACTGAGTCGGGTAATGCAGAGGTAGACAGACGGTAACATGGGCCAAGGGTAAACGAGTGGGGATATAGCAGGTATAAGTAGGTCGGTCGAATCATGGGCAATTCCAGGTATATCTGGCTAATTTGATTTTAGTTTGAGGTATGACATTTCTATTTTTACATCAAAAGATATTTTTATTTCTTTACTTATGCCTTTTATCAGAACTTAAATCAATTAGCCCGTATATCAAAAACTAGAACTGATAGACGAAATCTAATGGAATTTTTGAAATCAGCACATTCAAAATATCCCAAATCAGTCCTTCGTTTTCCAGCACCAAAAAAATTTTTTCGTTTTGTTGGCCAGTGTAATCAACCTTCCCTCAATAATCTACGAAACCTAGCATATCTGTCAATACCGTATAAAGCTGGCGTATCACAATAGTTGTGGCCTCACATTTCCTACTGCAAGTTCATACAAGACTTGGTATGAGAGCCGGCATATCATCTACTACATGTCGCAAGGAAGATTGGTGTTAGCAAGGCAGTAACTGCTTTACTAGCGCGAGGCACAACTACTGCCCACTCACATGAGCGGTTGCAGGAATAAATATAGGCCTACTTGTCAAACCTAAACATTTTTAAACATAGGTGTAGTTAAATTTTTACAAATAGTAATAAAAAAATATATATATTATATTTATTAACATATAAATTTTACTGTTATTTTAACTAGAAATGTTAGATATGTTTTCAAAATATTTATCAACGCCACCGGGCAAAACATAGTACACTTCCAAACACCATAGGCTGATACGGAAACCCCAAGTTCCACGTGCCACTGTGGTTGTAATACCAGTAGAACGGGTACCCTACGTTACTAGCTGGTACACCAGCTGATATACGTCAGGCCTTTTACAAGTCACAAGAGAAAATATTACCATGTAATATCAAGTTTGTATAACGCTTTTTAGTTGGTACAGAGGCTCACCAAATGACCTTGAACAACTTTGCGGCGGAACAAGTGATGTAGCTGCTTTCGAGTCACTTACGCTTTTTACGATTAATTTGTATAAACACAGATTTGTGAGCTCATGAATACTAATTCGATTGTCAAATTACATGTATCATATTATAATATTTTTAACATACAGTACAATTATTATGTAACTGTTTTAAATTTCAGTTTGCTTAACCCAAAAATGTCTGATGACTATAGCTTTTTTAGATAATATTTCCACGTGAAAAAACGCTTCTGCTGAACACAGCGTTACGCTATTTGAGCTTTAGTAGGACAATTTAATGAGAATCGATAACCGACAGTCGACGTCGCACCTTCTCTGTCTCCCTGACAAGCGCGGAAGCTCGAATCGATATCTCATCATTGGCCGCCCTAGCAATATTCTGATAAGTTTAGCCGAAGCCACTAAACAGAATTTTAGCTTTCACAAAGTAGACCTATAAGGCTATGGAAATTTGAAGTTAAGTTATTTATTTTACGTGCGTGATAATTCGTTCCCTCCCCCTCTAAATTAATACCTTGTTGCCTCTCACCGATGTATTTTACAAAATTAAATTCGCAGGTTCCTCCGTACTTGCGTTAAATTTACACGGATAAAAGTTAGCTTCTGCTTAAAAAGAACTGCGTACTAAGATTTCTTTGGAATTGTTGTTTGCGCTTGTACGAGTATCTACGTAAATTAAT
>NQII01000045.1:816927-840604 GCA_002778355.1 Clitarchus hookeri
AAAAAAAAAAAAAAAAAAAAAAAAAAAAAAATCAGTCGAATGCCGTTTAGTTTTGCTTTGATCATATAAAGTGATATAGTAAAACCAACATTGCATTTTTAGAGCCTGCCTGCGCAGCTCTTCAGATATACGAGAAAAGTACGGCTATACACCTGTAGTCAAATCTGTGGGCTGTGATCGCGTGTAATGAAGTCTCTCAGTTGAGTGACTCCAGGAAAACATGGCAAATCGAAATCAGGAAGGCGGAAAAGGGATTGGAACGAAGGTTCTCTCGAATGGGAGTCCGAAAGTTGACCACATTCGTCGTTGAAGGCACATCGGCAGTCTGTAGAATATCACTTTGCTCTTTGCTAAAACTACTTCAATAAAGGTGACGATGTTGTTAATAATAAAATAGTTAAATGTCGTCAGTATCGTGTATTTGCATAAACTAGGTATCTGGAAATGGTTTTGGAAGCGATACGGTAGCCTAGTGAAGTTCCTACGCGTCGCTGTCTGAGGGACAACGAAGGCGTTGACCCTGGTCGTGCCTATCAGATAATCACACGGTATGTGACATAAAATAAATAAAATATGTTAATAATATATAAATCAAGTTTTAATTAAGAAAAAATAAAAATCGGATACAAAAATTATAATAATTTTAAAAGAATCACATTATATATTATATTACAAGAATTAAAATTATTATAATATTAAAGGAAATATTTATTATATTTGGATGTAACACGATATTTTTCTGGATATTTTAAAAAGAAGAAATAATAACATATGTAATAAGTTACAATAAATTTGGAATTGAAAGAAAGTTGAAAAAAAATTAAAATATTTTTTAAAATGTTAATACTGTTGTGATCGAATGTATAAAATGGAATAACAATAATTCTGGAATAAAAAATGGTTATACATTTATTTGTCAAATAAGAAGTCCTGGAGAAAATAAAGAACTTGGAAACCTATCATAGATGTTTGAACTAACTCAATAAAAAATTCGGAAAAAATTTAAAAGTAATATTTATTTCTAGTCTAACTTAAAATAATGTAGTAACAACATTACAGGCAAATATTTATAAATATACTGACTAAAATTTCGAAAAAGAGCTGAAATATAAGCCAATAAAAGAAATCTTAAGAGTTGATGGAAAATAATGAAACGTATTTCCAAAATGCGCCATTTTATTGTGTAGCAAAATTAATAAATAGTTAAAAATATAAGTGATAAAATTAAACTATTCATTTAAATATGTTTATTTTAAAATAAAAATACTTAAAAATTAATATATATTCAAATAAAATTACTAGAGCAAATAAATGTAGAAATAAACTTATAAAATATGTGATTTGTTTTTAGTTTTTTCTACAACCAATTAATTTTATAAACATGAAAAAGTATAAAAAATTACAATAATATGGAGATAAACAAATTTTTGTATTTCGGGAAAGTTAATTTTCTGAATATACATATATTTTTTAAAATTAAAAATAAATGCTTAGAAAAGGTTTAGGATTGATAAAAACAAACAATATTATTCCTCCTGTTCCTAGAAAAATATTAAATATTACAAATAATCTGTCTCCTTGAGAAGACAAAGAATGATAATCATTAAAATCTGGTTTTAGAAATCTACTAAAAAGTAAAAGAATTAGAAACTTTAAAGATACTCAATTATTTAATAAAAACTACATCTATCCAAGAAGAGAATATAAAAGAAATCAAAATGGAAAAACATAAAAATATTTAAAATTAAACAATATTTTTTTAAATTAAATGTTAATTAATTTAGGACTAAAAGGTTTTTGCAATATTTATTCTTATTTATAAATAATAAAGGAAATTATAATTATGCCAGTGCAATATTTAAAAAAATTAAAATGTACCAATCCAGATAAATTAAATTATTTTAACAAAAAAAATTATTAAATTTCTTTTTTTTATAATACATTCATTAAAATTAATGGTTTACAATTTTTTTTTAGCAATTCGTATGAAAAAATTGAGATATTTAAAATTTTGGATTTTTTAATAATGAAACTAAATTTTGTGCATACCAACTTAATAAAAGTAAATATAGAAAACTCTAAAATCATAGATTTATTTGGAAAAGCACAATTTAACGATTCTAAAGATTAGAAGTATTAATGTAATTAATTATTTCTAATTTATCTATAGTAAATGATAGAGGGAAACAAAGCTATATTGTAATTTTGAAAATATAGAAACAGTTTGTGCATATAATTGTTGGATTGGGAAAGAAATAGAAGGAAGGACAATTGATTTACATTTTAAAATGAAAATGAACAAAGATAAATAAAAACCACACCCAATTAAAATAAAGGAAGATAAGATCTTTATACCTTTCATATTTGTATATTTACTTGTAAAATCTTAAATATTAATGGTATAACTTTATTATTCTATATAAAACAGCTTTCCACATTTTTAGATATTCGACAAAAATATGTCCCTTTAAAATTCATATATAATTTCTTATACAGTAATTTTGAAAACATTACATGGAATCAAATCAATATGTTCTTCTTCGTTATGAATTTTATTAATATCAGAATCTAATTAGTTATAATATAATAGCCAACATTTTTTGCTTATTCTTCTTTTGTTATAAATACTCTCACTACACTATTACAAATAGCAATATCTTTAGTAATAGTTTATTTATACATCTTGAAATTTTATGTTATTTGTATATAACATAATTTTAGTTAAGTATTATGTGTTTATCTTTTAAATGTTACACTTCACTACCTTTAAATATAACAAACTTATTACACAAGTAAGTATGATTTAAATAGCTGTTTACTTTATATCTCTTATAAATGGAAGGCACAAAATTTGTGCCCATAATTTAAGTTTTTTTTTAACAATAAAAGGGATTATCAATTTTAAAATATCAATCAATTTGTATTCTATTTATTTTTTAAATAAAAAATTCGAAATACACATAATTTCTATATTTTCGAATTTTATACTCTATCTTTGCTTTCCTCGATAATTTATTATATATTAATTAGGCATTACTTCTTATCCTTCATCTAATTCTTCTAATCTTATGCAATCTTTTACTTATTCTTTTACAACATTATCCTACATTATAATTTTCAATATTTTACTTTATTTCTTTTCCATATTGTAAATTTTTATTAGAGATAAAATATTGTAATGTTTTATAAGTTCATATTTTTGAGTAAGAATGGATACAAAAATTTTCTTTTCCAATTGTTTTAATTTGCAAAAATTTTATTTGTGATGACTAAAAATGTTTTTCAATACATTTTAAGGAATAAAAAAAAAATTCTATTTTTAAAATTTTACTTATTTATAATTTATTTGATATTAAATTTTTTTAAATAAAATATACAGATTTATTATAATTACTCACAAAGTGCACTGGTAGAAATATATTTTACTTTATTATTTATAACATAATAAAAAGGGCAATATAATCACTTGAAGCATGGCGCAAATAGGAAGTTAGAATCGGCGCTGCCACTAACCCTCCCCCCTGCCAGCTTAAACCAGTTTAAGGACTTCCGGACGACATGTGTCATCCTTAACATATACCAAGGTCAAGCCAAGATGATGTAGCGCGTGCAGGCCCTTACACGTGTTGCTGCCACGCAGACCACCTCCCACCCTCCTCCCACTCCCTGCAAGCCCAGTGCAATTTGTAAACACAGAGAAATGACGATAGTAAGATGATTCCCGCCCAAGTTAAAACACGTACCGAGAAACAGCAGACAAGCTGAAAGTGGTGCCACGAGCACTCCTCCCCCTGTAACCAAACCCTGGGGCAACTGGGACACACACTGCAGAAGGGAAGCTGACAGGGTTAATTTCAGGGTGCTGGCTCACACCACCCCCTTCCCCCAACCATCAAGAACCATGGCACATGCAAGAAGTGTTCGTTGTGCTGCGCCCTCCGTCCTCCCCTCACCCCTAATAAGGGATACACATGTAGGAACTCAGGGAGTGAGTCAAAGAAGGATATAAGCGAATTTACGAAAGAAGAGGGGGCAGTTCGTTATCACCGCACAGACAGTTCAGTTGAACCGTTTTTATCACAGCGCTGAGAGAGTAAGTCGGTGAAACAGTTACCAAGGCCGGGGAGATCGGACCTCCGGCCACGTCCGTCAGCCATGTCAGTCAGCCACAACATTAAGGGGTCAGCCAAATCGGGACGCGAGACGCGAGACGCAGGGCAGAATCAGAGACAGTTACCAGAGTTAAGTCGGACGAGTAGTTTCCCCATGTCGGGACACGAGTCAGTCCGTAAAGTCAGTCAGTCACTAGTCAGCCAGTTACAATAATGCACCGAGAAGGCAGAGTCGAGTGGTGAGCTTCAACAAGATGCGCCATTTCGAGCTAGTGAGATTATTCCAGCGCAACCCTGCGTCGAGGGCCGGGGTGGGGGCCCATCAAGGTTCACCTCGCCGGGACATGGTAGGGAGGTAACAGTCGGTTACAACCCTATGCCAAGGATAACAGCGAGTGGTGAGCTCCAACGAGGAGCGCCACGTCGAGAGGAAGCCAGCTGAGTGCAACATACCAAAAACAGCCAGACAGAGGGCCTATAACAGGGCCATCTAGCTCACCAGATCTCATCAACTGCCGGAACGTATCCGGGCCATCCAACTCTCCAGACCTCAACTGGCGGAACAACTACCACGCATCATGTGCAGATAAGTAACCGCATCATCACTCAGGGACCTGTCCTGTCACCTAATGCCCCCACAGCATCGGAAGCATAGTCAGAACATTGTCATCAGCCCTTCAGGCCTTGAACTCGCAGGGCGTTTAATTATGTGTATTTCCCGCAACAGTGCCGGGTATGTTAGAATGAATTCCCGTTAAATAAACCTGTTCAAAACCAAGATGCAATGAAGTAATGTTTTATATACCCTCAACCTTCCAGGCACCTATAGTCTGTGCCAGTTAACCTTAACTGTAGACCCTACGAACCATTCTCTACACCACAGGTGGGGAGTAGCATCACATTTTATTAATAAAATATACTATTTTATTAAAGTAACTTACTTAAAACATGTTTACATTTTTAATATTTTACTCCCCTAAATTTAATTTTTTCTATTCTTGGATATATTAAGTTTTTCTAATTAATTCAATTTTCTTTCTTGTCTTTTTAAAATCTCTAATTCTTGTTCTCTTTTTCAGCATGTTTTAAAAAGTAGAATTTAATTATTATATTTATTTTACTTTAGAAGGAGATTTGTGTATTGTATCATCTATTTATAAGAACAACTAGAATATGATTTTTGTTTGTGTTAATCCTAAATATTTTACAATGAATTGATAAGTAAGAGTATAAAAATTTTTATTAAAAAAACAGTTTCCCCAGATAACTATATTTTTAATTTATAATATATTTTAAATTTTAAAAATATAATTTGCAGGAAATTAATACTGAAAGTGGAAGGTAATATAATTTTTCTTCTTCTGGTAAGTCGAACAGTACTCCTGTAAAATTATTAGAATATTTATTTCTCCGATAAAGATATCACAATAAAATTTTAAAAATAGTACACTAACTATGTTCAAATTATTTGTTTTTATTTCCCATATTTAATGGAATTGTAACAGTATGAAATAAATGGATGCACAACCTCTCTTTAGCTGAGCTTGAATTAAATGTTTCTTTTAATACTTTATCAGGACAATTTATATCATCTACAGTGTAGTTTCCAAGTTTCTTATTTACTCCAGGACTTCTTAGTTAGGATTGTTCTAACAGAATTATTATTTTAAAATACCATTTTAATTGTTTTTAAATTTTTGTTCCATTCGAAATTTATAACTATTTATTACATGTTCGATTATTCCTTATGTATTAAATATTACAGACAAATATTGTGTTTCATCTAATAATAAAGATTTTTACTGATCTTTCTAAAATTGTTATTTTATTAATTTTTCCAAATTTTATTCAATTTTATATAATAAATACCAGCAGGATTTTAATACAGTTCGTTTTTAATACTTATATATTCCATTTTAATTGTTTAAAACCATTTAGAGTTTTGATATTGCAGCTTACAACATATAGAATTTCGCTTGAATTAAATGTTTTGCTAAAATTAAATTAAAACATTTTAGTACAAGAAATGTATTAAAGAAAACACAAATATGCTTTTTTCATATTAAATTTTTCTGTTCTTAAATTATTCATAACAATCAATTAAATCAGCAGTTTTGCTGCCATAATATTTTCCGAAGGTAGATCTGTTATCTGTGTAAATTATTTTCTGTTTCCTTCTCCGTTTGTATGATTTGAATGTCCAAAGTTTGTTATTTGATTATTGTTTTTAAAAATTTTCTCTCTATATACATTTCTTAAATATATCTTTGTTTTGTTTTATTTGAATTTTAAGTAATTATTTTAAAAAACAATCATTAGTTGTACTTTATTAGAATTATTTTTACTTTTATTAAGTTTATATTTAATTAATTAATAATGTTTTCTTAAATATATGTAGTTGAAATTAAAACATAAATAATAAACTCAAAAAAATAATAGTTGAAACTAAAATTTATAAAAAAATATTTTAAAAACAAAAGTATTAAAATTAAACAGAAAAAAATTACAAAAAGTCAGAATTAAAGTAATGATAAATTAGTAATATGTTAATTTATAAAAAATAGGTGTTGAAAGTAAAATTTATAAGAATTATTTATACAACTGAAAAAAATTATACATTAAAATTACATAAAAACAATAATTATCTCAGGTTTAACAAATAACAGTCTTAAATAAAATCTATCAGATTCTGCAAGGCTGGACTGAGGATTTTTTTAATAATAATTGATAGTTTATATAAAAATTAAAATATGTTAAAAATTAACTCGATAAATTAAAAAAATTAAAACGAAGTTTATACTTGGGTTGTTGAAAGTAAAGTACTTTTCGCCCTTTTTGAAAATAATCTTTGTAATATTATTTTAATTATTAATACAATTTAACTTAACAATGTTGTTAAAAATTAGAAATATAGGTTTTTAAAATATAAATGAATATAGTTAATGATTCAATACCATATATGCCAGTTTTAGATATATTCATTAATGATGCATAAAACATTTAAATAATTTAAAAAATAAAAAACAACATTTACGTAATTTTTTTATTAAAAAACATTGAACAAATTAGTTTTTATATAAGACTTTTAAGAAACTATATAATCAGACTCCAGGTATTGGATATATTATAATATAAGTTGTTTCGAATTTATAAATATAATAGCCATAATCATCATCTTCATAGTAATTATTTTATTATTATGATCAGCCCTCTCATAATGATCATTAAATTTATTATAATAAAAATCACTATCATCACCCTTGTCTAAAATATTTAAATTTCAAGAATAAGTTCTTAATGACTTGTCCAAATTTAGAAGAAGTATTATCTAAAGAAGGAACTCAGATTGTTCTTCCTAAACAGATTTTTTTATTTAAACATTAATTTTTGATATTTAATATTTTTTAATATTTAGAAATGTGTTTAAATTAACTTTTATAGAAAATAAAATTTGATTTAATAATTTAGAAATTGCATAGTTTTTTCAAGTTTATGTTACTACTGCAGGAGTTAGAATTAAATAAAGAATATAAATATCTAATTTTAAAATTATAGATACTGTTTTACGGTAAAAAACATTTATGTGTTCTTGATGATTGTTTTAAAATTATTTTGCCTGATAACTATACTCTATTTGTGTTAACTCTTCTGTTGTTTTACAGAAGGAGACTAACGTTTACATGTAAGAATTGTCCACAATATTGTTCAAATTGCTTGAGTTTCATTAAAGATGATAGTCGAACATGTAAGTTTTTATTATGTCGTTTTAGATTTTGAAAGCAATTACTAAAAAATATTCATCAGTAAAACCCGTTCTATCACACAAAAAGGTTAAGTTAATTTGGAAGCATGTTACTGATACTGATATATCAAATTTGATTATTTGAATTGTGTATGTAAGAACAAAGAAAAAAAAATGTTTGTATTTACAGAGATTTAAATAAAAATGTATGCTTCCTTAGACACTGAGATCATCGTTGAAGTTACTTACAAATATCTACTCTGGGTGGAATAAGTTAATAAGAGAAACTATATAGATTATTTTTTTATTTCTTGGTAACACTGAAACCAGTGTTTTAAAATTTACAAATAAAAAATGAGTTTAAATGATGAAGGCAGAATTATGGGGTTTTGTAGTATGGTACGAAAGCGTCGAGCCCGAGTTGTGTAATTAGTAACCATACATCACCAAAATTCTCAACGTTCAAATGCTTCAGACAATGAAAGTTAAATTGGTCGACTTTAAAAATGTGTCAAATTAAACATTTTCGTGATATTGTCGTTAATATTGAAATAAAAGAATTTGTTCATGAATAGTAAAATGTTTTAAACTTTGTTGCTTAATTTTACGTATAAAATTAAACAATTCAATTGGAAACCATTATGTTGTATTTCAATGCAAATTTTATGTGAAAAATTACAAGGTAAATAAATAACTACATATGAATAACGTAAATGAGTAAACACAAATATTTTAAGCAGTAACCGGTTAACATTTGGCATTGATGAAATCATCTAAAGTAGGAACGGTGACTTTTATGAAGATTGTAGATTTAATGATCGCATCTATGTATCTATTAAAAAAATAGTAGATTCTCCAGGAATAGAAGTAGTATAGGATGTTCACGCCTAACTGATCTCTTATGAAAGACCTGCCTAGTATCTACTTTGACTTCTCGTTTTGTTTCCTTCTGCCACATGTAAAATTAACATTGCGATGGGCCTGGCCACTTCATTCATGCGCTATACAATTTAAATTCATGGAATAGTTAAGTAATGTAGGATGTTCCTTATATGCAAATTTCTACTCTTATATGTATAAAAATAACTATTAAGTTGAATGGCCATAAGTTTAAATATTGTACTCTCAATAAAAGGTCAAATGTTTAAGAGATTTTTTATAAATTCGCTGGCAGCTTTTCTGTGAGCCTGTATTTCAGTGCGTACAGTCCATCCACGGTTAGTTCCAAGTTTTCTGAAGCCCTGCTAAAGTTCTGCTTCCAGGATGTTCCTTCGGTTAATGCAAACAAAGCTTAACCGAGACTAGAAACTTCCGCCAAAGAGCCAGTGCACAATATTCCTGCGAACTCAGTTTAATAATATTTTCCATAAGAACATTATCCTACTAGACATTACCAACACACATTTCCTCCCTGTTTTTAATAACATTTAATTTAAATTAAATATTATTTACAGATAAAATGTAAGTAAAAGTTCATTTTAACCAAAGATAATGTATTTTTATATTAAAACAAGTATAAACCGTTTGTGATGCATGAAAAATTTAAGAAACAACTAAGCACGTCATTCGTGGGTTGATTTTTTATAGGTTCTATTCAAAAAGTGAGAAGAAACCGCGAATAGACTATAATGAATGTTTAGGCACGGGCAATAATTTTTTTTTCAAAGATTCCTTTTCTTTCAAAAGTGCATACTTAACGTGAACAGTTTGTGTAATTATTTTCTTTGCAAATTTAAACGGCGGAAAGCTTTAATCAACTTAATGTGTTAGGCGAGTTGTTTACAAGGCGTTGGTCGTGGCCCCAACAGGAACTGTGCATGTCGGGTACCGAAGTCGACCGGCTAATATCAGCGGACGGCTTCGCGTGCCGCCGGCCAGTTAGTTTAGCCGGCACCATCCCGGGTATCATGTTCGCGAAGGCAAACTCGCAGTTTAGCTGCTTGCACGGGGAGCAGTTCAGTTACAAATGACCCTTCCACCGCGGTTCCGAACTAGTTACTGTTTGTGATCCATCAAGGTGAGGGTTAATTCTGCTCAGGTAAGGAACAAAGCTTGGTTTCTTAAGGGAGAGTTTTGCTCGTGGAAAATTTCCTCCGATAGGAGCGCAATGCTCCAAAGAGGTCACTTTTAATTAAAATTTTAAGCTACGTGAATAATAAAAGAGAAAGATTTTACTTGTCACGTAGTTGTTTTGTATATGTTTTATATTTTATTTAAATTATTGAAATCCTTTTTTTTAAGTTTAGAAAATAGAGAAAACCTGGTACACACGCGACTCTAGCGCTTACCTATTGGCGAAAAAGTTTAGTTTCCAAACTAAAAGCATTGAACTTCCAAACCTGGCTACAATAAACCTTTATCCAGGTAATCTATAATATTTTCGCTGTTTATTCACACTTTTTGAACCAAATATTTTGAAAATCACCCCATGTATAAGGTGTTTTGTTGTTTTATAAAATGTCGCGTATCACGAGCGTTTTATACTCGTGTTAAAATAAAAATATCTTATTTTTAGTTGAACTGAACTTGAACTTATATTCTATCCATAAATCATAATATTTCATTTGTAATTGTTGTAAATAAAAACAGGGAGAAAAAATGTGTTTTGGTAATGCCTAGTAAGAAATAGTTCTTATGCAAAATATTATTAGACAGAGTGCGCACGAATGTGGTGCGTTGTCCCTTTGTTTTAATTTTCTAGACGTGGTTAGGATTTGTTGGAATGAGATGGAGTAATATACTGGAAGTATAACTTTAGCAGGGCATCAGAAAATTTTGAAGTAATCGTGAATGGACTATACCATCCGAACAATGGTCTATAGGTCACTTGTTTTTCGCTAAAATATTCCANGTTTGCGATCCATCCAGGTGAGGGTTAATTCTGCTCAGGTTAGGAAACAAAACTTGTTGTCTTAAGGGAGAGTTTTGCTCGGGGAAAATTTCCGCCGCTAGGAGCGCAATGCTCCAAAGAGGTCACTTTTAATTAAAATTTTATGGTACGTGAATAAGAATAACAAAAGAGAAAGATTTTATCTGTCACGTAGTTGTTTTGTATATGTTTTATATTTTATTTATAATTATTGAAATTGTTTTTTTTTTAACTTAGAAAATAGAGAAAACCTGGTACACATGCGACATTAGCGCTTACCTACTGGCTAAAATGTTTAGTTTCCAAACTAAAAGCATTAAACTTCCCCACCTGGCTACAATAAACCTTAATCCAGGTAATATATAATATTTTCGCGGTGTATTCACACTTTTTGAACCAAATCTTTTGAAAATCACCCCATGTATAAGGTGTTTTGTTGTTTTATAAAATGTCGCGTATCACGAGCGTTTTATACTCGTGTTAAAATAAAAATATCTTATTTTTGGTTGAACTGAACTTTAACTTGTATTCTATCCATAAATTATAATATTTCATTTATAATTGTTGTAAATAAGAACAGCGAGAAAATATGTGTGTGTTGGTAATGCCTAGTAAGAAATAGTTCTTATGCAAAATATTATTAGACAGAGTGCGCACGAATTCAGTGCGTTGTCCCTTTGTTTTAATTTTCTAGACGTGGTTAGGATTTGTTGGAATGAGATGGAGTAATATACTGGAAGTATAACTTTAGCAGGGCATCAGAAAAGTTTGAAGTAATCGTGAATGGACTATACCATCCGAACAATGGTCTATAGGTCACTTGTTTTTCGCTAAAATATTCCANTTTGAAGTAATCGTGAATGGACTATACCATCCGAACAATGGTCTATAGGTCACTTGTTTTTCGCTAAAATATTCCAAGACCAGTTATACTCCTAAACACTCAAGCTACGATCCGCTTTTGTGATTGGATTATTTTGATTGCCACGCGTCTTACATGTATGTCTGCCCGCGAATCACGGAGGGCCAAGTTGTAGTAACTTAGTTCTGATTGGCCAGGGCGGGTATGAAACTGTCGTCTGACAAAAATACGTAGCCAATAACATTTTTTAATTTGCAATTGTGCAATAGGATATTGAAGTCTAGCCTGCGCTTAAATCTTTTCGGAAAAAAAAAACGAGGCCATACCTATAGATTGCTGAAGGTAAAATTAGCACTTTTGAAAGCCCTGCTTAGGATCTACTTTTCTTTTCATTCTGTATCTTTCTGCAATAAGCATTATCTGTAAAGTGAATATGGGGTAGAATTATCACTCTGGCTGCGCAGGACTAGTCTCCGTGTCCCAACACTGAATTGGTTTCCAGTCAACACGACTACCAGAAACGACGTGGATAGGATTTGAGGTTATAACACTATTCCTGTAAACAAAAGCTTTGTGGTGTTTGTTTAATTCCTGTGGCCAATTAGATCAAATCCAAACTGGTAAAAAAATTTTATTAATATAGGGAACTTGTTTTTTTTTAAATTAAGATATAAACAAATACGTTCATCACTGTTGACCATGTGACTTTCGCAGTTGTGCTGGTTTTGGGTATGTCGATGTTGGGTATAAACGCAGTAGACGACAATCGGTCCACCTCATATTTATTCTGTGGTAGTCTCAACATAGGATGGGCCCTATCACTTTATTGATGCGCCATCAAAGTAAAAACGCGAAATTATTAGCAATGTAAATATGTTGCTTATATGCAAATCATTACTTAAATGTGTAGAAAACGAGAAACTCTGAGTTGACAAAATTAATTCGCTATAAAAGTAAACATTATATCCACAATACAACGTCAAGTATTAAGAACTATTTTTTTTCAATTCGCTGCCAACTTAACTGGGAACCTGCGTGCCAGTGTGCACTGCAGCATACCGTATGCAGTTATGAGTAGTGATTATTTTCCAAGGTTGATTTCAAAAGTGCTCACTTTACCGTGAACTGCCTTTACTATGGCAGACAGCTGTTATTTGGGAAACATGGTCTGACGTTCCCGTGACATGATTCCACCTTTGCTGAAAGAGACTGCAACTTTGCTTTCACCTTTGAAAACGTGTAAAATATTTAGCATCTAAGAGGCGCGCATTATAAATACCAGGTCCACAGACCCATCGCACTAAGCTCATTGTACCTGTCAAAATATCTGTAAGTGATAATAGCATTTCCTAGATTAATAACAGTAAGCTACAGATTTAGACATCTAACACGTAGATGTACAATCAATTGTACCAACTAAACACTAGAATTGAAGGNACAGTAAGCTACAGATTTAGACATCTAACACGTAGATGTACAATCAATTGTACCAACTAAACACTAGAATTGAAGGAACCATGATTCAAACAATAAAACCTTTGAGCCAATTTTCCTGGCTAACAAATTTAAAACACAGAAATTTCTTTTGAATTTGTAAGTTTTGAGATAATGCCCAGAAACTTAGTGCGCGTAAATGCACCGTAACAACTCATTTACTTAATAAAGCCGATAGAAATACATTTTATAAGATCTGAGGGAATGATGAAATATAATGCTTTGCAGATTTTCTCTACGATACAAAAAGTTTTATTGCCAAACAAAATCAGTTTCCTTAAAAAATTGTTTTTTTTACATATTCTTATTTTAAATAAATTGCAATTAAATATAAAAAAAGGCGTTTTTGATACACTTCATAACTAACTAATATGAAAACACACATTCAACATAGAATTTATATTTATTTTTCACATTTTCTCAAAGCCAAATTTGCGAGGGGCACTAAAGCTACATTATGTCGAAGTGTATGACTATGAATTTTGTTGGGCTGTGTTTGTATTACTTGTATATTATTATACTATATGATATTTAACACATTTCTTTACGTCTTACACAAAAATTACATTTAATTGTAACATTTTATGTCAGCAGAGATTAAGATTTTGGTTTTGGATACTGTTTACTGGTACTGAATAATTAAAGCATTAATGCTCGTTTTAATGAAATTTCAAAAAAATTAAACAAAACTCAAAACATTTATGTTATTAAAACTGCAATTAACCATTATATAAAAATGAAACCGTAGTTGCTTCAATTAAATTCAATGTTTTAGTTGGAAATTCCTTTTAAATCACCTTCAGCCCTCCAGTTACAAAAAAAAAAAAAAAAAAAAAAATTACTACGTTTTTAAGAATGTATAACATCTTAAATTCCATAGTACTTAATACTTGATCAAAAATTAGAAATAAACATTATCAACTTTCCAGCAAGTAACATTTATTTCGATGACACAGTTAATTCGTATTTGAATTTTTCTTTTACATCGAGAGAAATTGCAAAAGGCAACCGTATTTTGAAGTGTTCGTTTTGGATAATCAGTTATACTTGCCGTAATTAACCATAAACCTATTGGAAAACTATATCATATGCGACAACAGAACAGGGAACGTAACCGCATGTGAAATAAACAGTTTAAATTTACTTCATGTTATATTGTGTAACAACTGCGCCAAAGTTGGACTCAAATTAAAAATCCATTTAAAATATAAAATTAGTATGCTAAATGAGTGAAAACATAACAATGATTTTACTGGAACAAGAAATGAATTACAGTGGTGTTACGAAATAACAATTTTTGGAATGAACACCGTGACAACTTTGAATGACGTAGCTGTAAATTCACATTCTAGTGCAGAAGAATAATTCAAGAACATGAATATTATTTTAAAATTTTTAAATATTTTTTGATTAATCTAGAAAAATTATGCCTTATTCCATTATGCTAAAATTTATAAAATAATTGTTTTAAAATATTTTTTTTGCTAAATCAAAATGTTTAAGTTTGGTTTAAGTATTTCTGATATTATTTTTAATGCGGAATTTTGTATTAACATCTGTTCCGCAATATATTTAAATAATATATATAAGGAACATGTTGAATTTAATGATTGCATACAAAGTTTGCTCCAGATTAATTAATTTGTTACAAAGATTTTAACACCTCGAAAATTTTGCATATGCTACCAGGCTCAAAATAAAATAAATATCTGGATGTCAAAACTATCAGCACTTCCACTGTGGCACGACTTGAACACTGATTATTCTGTAATATCTTGGATTTGTTACACAGATTTACATTGATATATTTTTGGAAACGTATGATATGTAAAGTTATACTTTCTCTCAATTAGCGGTTGTGGTTTCCCGTTAAAGCAGTGAATATTCATAACGACATTAAGAAAATTAGACTCCTATGCTTGTTTGAATCATACGAGTGCCGAAAATAGTTTAATTCTCTTTATTCTTCTCTTTTGTAGAGGTTAGAAAATATTTTGAAATCGATGTCACTCTCTTTTAATGTGGAGATCTAAATGAGTCAGTTCTGATATTATGATTTTCTTATTATAGCTTCAAAGTTGTAAATGTTAGTGTGAATTGGCCTAATGCTTTCGGAGATGACGCCTTGAACACTCAGTAAACTTTCATTTCGGAAATGATCTACAGTTTGTTTGTAAACTTCAATTTCTGGGTTCTCTACCGCTGCATTTAATTGAGAATATGATAATACTATTGGTTAAATAATTCAAAAGTTATTACTTAACGGAAATCGGAAGAGTACAAACAATACGTATGCAGTAAACTACAAAGTGAATGGTTTTTTATTTTAAATGAATATTAATGTAAAATTGGAAAGCGAATTAAAAAGATTAAAAATATCTCGTAACTATTTTTCTGCGTCTCTAGCTCATTTCATTTGTTTTATCACGAAGTGATTTCTACAACGGTGTCTGTATGCCTGACACTATTACAGAAGTTATTGCTTTGATCTTGCAACTGAATGAATTGCGGATTAATGCTCTTAATTGTTTTTTGCATATTTCAAGAAAATAGAATTTTATATAATTAATAAATTTNATGAATTGCGGATTAATGCTCTTAATTGTTTTTTGCATATTTCAAGAAAATAGAATTTTATATAATTAATAAATTTGGCTGACAAATATTTAGTGGGTGTAGCGACCACAAATTATATCAAACTATGCGCCTTTATTAATTTAATTAAGNTTTGGCTGACAAATATTTAGTGGGTGTAGCGACCACAAATTATATCAAACTATGCGCCTTTATTAATTTAATTAAGTTTATATTTAATAATTACAATATTTTTAACAGATCATGCATTTATAACTGCAAATTGTTTCTGTACATGAAAAACGGTGTTATTTTTACTCAAATGAGCCTCTAAATAAGTCACCACTTTTATGAAATAACTAAAACCATTCCTTATAGGGACACGTTCATTGGATAGAGCTTATTGACGTCCCCCGGTGTTATGACTGAAGGCTTGCCAGGGGACGGCTTATAAACTAACTTTTGACCTAACTGAAACTTACACCAGTGCCTCACCTAGGATTCGAGCCCGGAACCTCCCGCACCCCAGACCGGCGGCGCACGAACCGACTGCGCCACGAGAAGTCGCCAGGGAAACGTTCGGAAATTTCGAAATATATAAACGAGTAAGACGAGAACCGGCAAAACAGTCGTACTTCTTGTTAACACCAGGAATTTTATTTTATACTAAATTTGGTTCATAGTTACGTATTCAATGAGAATAACTATTCCTTGCATTGCCTCCTGTCGTTGGAATACACGAAAAGTAAAACGACTGCAAGTCGAGGAAGAGACGTGAACTCAATTAGCGAATTCTGGCGAGAGTGTACGGTAAGAAAGTCTGGAAATTCTCATGCGCAGAGAAATGTAACAGGTTTCGGATTTTCCCGATACCATCTCGAACGTGACGAAGAGCCACATTGGCGTCTCGTCTTCTACTGAAGATGTCAGCTCTACTAAAAACTGCTTACGCTGACTGGGGTTTCAAGAACGATGACACGCAGTCCGATTTCTTTTCAAGAAACTAACGTCGAGGTTCGAGTGAAAGAAAAGACTACGTCGACATTTTTTCAATTTCCCGTTACTCAAAATGGGACTGCGCGGCGTGTGTAGTGCACGCTTGCCAATCCGCAAATGATTGTTGCCAGTTTCAACGAAGTTTGCTACATGATGCAGCTGATTAAGGATTATGGAATGGTCTCGCAATGCACGAATTACCAAAACATGAAATCAAGAACGGAGTTTGAACTACTTCATATATTTCGGAGCACTTGTGGGTTTGACTGAGTGTATATTATAATTAACAAAACCATCACATATTGCAATACTTAAAAAAAAAATTTATAATCTTCCAATAAAAATTTGTCGATTTTGTCGAATAACATATACACCTTATAAACATAAAATTCTCTAAATAAAAGAAAATTATTGTTTTAAATTTATAAAACTGTGCTATGTAGAACCTTATAGAAAAAAATTAAAAATAAGAAAATTTTAATTTTCTTGAAAGCTATTGTTAAAAATTTTAGTAACAACTTTTTTTGCCTTCGCTGTATTAATTTCTGTATCATGTAGTTTTCAAATAATAAAATTTTTTTTAATTTTTGAGATAATTATTTTGCCTTATTTAAGGGATTTTGTCATTTGTATCCCTAATTTAAAAAGAAAGTCGGCAATTTTAAATCGAAAACTATAGAGTGTATCAACTATCAATGTATGTGATAGTTACTAGTATTAAAATAATATTATTCCATAAAAATACATATATATTAACAATTTAAAAAATCCGTGATTTTATGTTTTAAAAATTTGCTATTTGCGGGACCTTTCCGTAACTTGTTAAAGCATAATGCAATTGCATGTGTTCGAATATTTGTGGGCTTCCGTTGCCCGCTGCTGGGTAACTTTTATTAGTAAAGGATGTTCACAGTAAAGTGAGCACTTTTAAAATCTACCTTTGAAAAATATCGCTTCTTATATCAACAGGTATGATATTTACTCACCGGTTTGCAGAATCTCAGTTAAATTGGTACCGAACAAATAAAAAACGTTTTAGGGTTTGTATGTGATGTAAATTTATGGCTTTCGAAACAGTGTTCCCTTTTGCAAATTACTAACACGCAAACGATTTCACTTGGATATCACAGGAATAAAGTAAGACTGTCCATGACAATGTTAATTCTACGTACAGCGAAAGGATGTCTAAACGAGAAGAAAAGTAGATCATGAAAATCTCTTTCAAAAGAGCTCAGTTAACCATTAGCTGCATATCATCAAAGGAGTATTTCATAAGGCCGACCAGAATAGAACCGAACATTTCCGGACCTTGGGACATGAATTAGCTCCAAATACGCCAATGGATGTTCATAGGCGTTTTGCAAGTCAGCATTGAGAAACTAGGCATAAGTCCCTCACGGTAGGCTGAGCACTTTTTGAAAGCCTTGCTAAACACCTTCTTGTCCGCAAATTGTGTATTCTTCCGTCATGTGCAAAATTAACGTTGCCATAGAACACTTCATTCATGCTTCTGCCAACTAAAACTGTGAAATTATAAACAAGTTATTATTTTATAAATGTTCTTATTCTTGCACTTATTTGCACTGAAAAAAAGNTAAAACTGTGAAATTATAAACAAGTTATTATTTTATAAATGTTCTTATTCTTGCACTTATTTGCACTGAAAAAAAAAAAAGGAAATAAACAAATAATTTCATTATCCACCAAAGTTTGCACAATACGTAATTGAACATTAAGACATGGAACAACTTTCCCTCCGTCGTTACCAACTTTACTGGGTGCACGTCAGTTAAACTGCCCATTAAGAAACATGCCGGTAGGAGAAGAGAAAATTTTTAAATGTTGGTTTTAAAAATGCTTAAATAACCACGAAGAGCCTGTAACGGCTTCAGCCAACTGTGTCAAAACAATTTTCCCAAAAATTATGTATTCATTGTACGGAATATCTTGCACTGCAACAACATGTATAGTATATTCACGGTTTCTTCGCATTTATTGATTGAAACCTTTGAAAAACCACTCCGTATATGACGTACTTGGCTGTTTCCTAAATACATAGTGCATCACAAGATCTTTATACTTATATTAACATAAAAATACCTTATTTTTGGTTAAATTGAATTTTAGAAATATATATCAGCTATAAATTGATTTAATTAATAATTATTATGAATTATATCAGAATGAAAATATTTGTTTTGGTAATAGCTCGTATATGAAATAGTTATTTTGCGTAATATTATTACACTGAGTGCGCACGAATGCGGTGCGTTGTCCCTTTGCTGTAATTTCACAGACTTGGTTAACCTTTGTTTTCACGAGGCGGAGGAATATCGTCGAAGTAGAACCTCAGCTGTGCGCATGAGGGTATAGATACATTTACCGCGTCGCAAATTCCTCGGCAGAAACACATCACCCCGTTCATATATTTGCTCACACACGGTTAGTACAAAAAGTTACGTTGCACGGCCCTTTCTTGGCTTTCATAAACTTGAAGAATAACGATCAACGTTTATACCAGTAATTTACGTCCCGTAAACTGCGGCGGGGGACTTGAGCTGGGCCCGCGCAGCAGGCCCACGTGCTCTACTTCAGGCCCCTTCGCCAGGATGTTCCCAAACAGGCGCCGACGGAACGTTCACAAATATTTACAGCCGTAAAAGTTCCTGCGGCTCGCATAAAACCCCGCTCGACCACCCCTCGGGCTGCTAAATTTACAACTGTCGTGGTGGCCCCCAAGAGTTGTGACTGTGTCAGGGTGCTGCATCGACATCCAGCGGAGGTCAGGCCCCGGGTATTTCAGACGCACTCGAGGATTTAACCGTGACGCAAGCACAAAAACATCTCCAGCTGGCGCGTCGATCAATAGAGCAGGAGTGCGTCTGTGCAGCTCGGCGTGCGGGCCCTTCCCGACGTCACTTGCCGCGCCGAGTCTCTCGTGCTCTACCCGAAATACGTGCTTCACCCTTGTATTCATACTATAAACAAATGTTTTAAATGGTTTAAACTGATTAAATGCATTGAAAGCAGGAAAGAAAACATAATTAAGACAAATTCTCTTGCTAAGAACGAGATAAATATTACAAATAAAATTTAACAAAACGCTACGAAACGTTGTGAACAACTATTAATAAATTATCGACGGTATGACAATATATATGCTAATGATTAAATTACATTATTTATTTCCTCCTAAACGTTTGGCACAAAGCGCAAAATGATGTTCGATGAATTTATGTTGTTTTATCATTTTTTTTAAATGAGCTGAAATTTTGGTTTTTTACTCTTAGTGCAATACAGTGCAATTTTTTTCCATTTTCGTTATTTTTCGTGCTGAGTAATAGTAATAAAGAAAGCTCACCAGAAAAAAATATTGCACTTCATAAAATCTGCGCACTAGGATATTTCGGTAGGTGGATAAAACACTGTACGTGATTTTACGTAATTGCGATCTTCTGTATACGGATGAAATCTCTGCATACCATTTCGTATGACTTAAATTTTTTTTAGATTTTCTTATATACGTGTGTTTGATACTTTCCACGCAGTGCCCAATAAAACTCAATTTAAATTCATAATTATGAATGTATCAACTCATTACCGAAATTTTAAATGGTCAGTTAATTAAACCCACGATTTTCATGGACCATTGGGTTTAATCAGTCAGTCGACAGCGAGGAAATCGGTTACGTAATGTATAAGAGAATTTATCCAGATGTAGTCAAAAAAAATTACCAATACTTCTTCACAGACGACATTTGGTCAACTTCTTAAAGTTTTTAGCAAGTGGCAAACATTATGTTGGCTGCAAGAATTACAGAATTATATTATAATAATCAGGGTTGACAAGTTTTGATCTCTCAACGAAAATAATCTGTAAACACTTATCACTAAATATAAAAATAATTAAAAATGATACTTCGTATTTTTTTTTTTGTTTTTAGAAAATAATTAACAGCAAAATGATAAACACTGATCAAGGAATACGTTGCCTGCAAAATTATCAGCATCGATTTTCTGGTGCTTTGCACGAGATACCAAACAAACTCAGTTAGAAACAATTCAGTTATCGCTCGACTGCTGAAAATGACAGCAGAAACCACGTGACGTAAGGTGCTCACTGCTTGCNTAGAAACAATTCAGTTATCGCTCGACTGCTGAAAATGACAGCAGAAACCACGTGACGTAAGGTGCTCACTGCTTGTGCAGAACTTGTTCCGGGAAGTGTTGCGTAACAAGGGTCCGTCGTGGTGGCCGTATCGCTGGACGGAGGTTCGAGTCCCAGCCACGACATGACTTGGAACGAGAGTACTGAGAGGCAAGTAAGATGTGCCAAGTCAGACGTAACGGGGAAAAAAAAGGCAGAAGTTTGCGGAGGCACGTAGCACAGAAATGAAATAAGTGGTCAGAACTGTAAACAGTAACGATCGGTGGCCAATGCATGGTTCGTTCGCGGTTACTTCCAAATTTTGTGAAGCCCTGCTGAAGTTCTGCTTCCAAAATACTCCTCTGCCTCATGCAAACAATGTTTAACCGAGTATGTAAAATTACACCAAAAGGGACAGCGCAATGCACTCGTGCGCAATCCGTGTAATAATATTTTACATGAGAACTATTTCTTACTAGGCATTATCAACACACCTGTTTTCCCCTAATTTTTATTCATATTAATTATAAATGAATTAATATAATTTATAAATTAAATATACGCTGAAGTTCAATTGTGCAAAAATAGGGTATTGTTATGTTAATACAAGTATAAAAGGCGTGTGATACATGCAATGTTTATAAAACAACCAAGCACGTCAAACATGGGGTGATTTTCAAAGGTATGATTCAAAAAGTGTGAATAAACCGTGACTAGACTATATTCAAATGACTTACTTGTCAGTGATGTGGTCTGTAAGCACTGGTTACAACCACGGAGTACTTAGGAAAACAGAGATGTAAACAGCCGCATATTTCGCAAACCCCCCGCCTCGAACGCCATTAAAAAATGACGTCACCGGGTAGGGACCTGTCGGAATGCATTTCGGCAATCAACGCCTCCAACCTCGACTGCCAACCAGCAGCCCAGCGAATACGGTGTCTTTCGTAGCGCACAGTAGCCAGCCAGACACAAGGTCCCGTTCCCGGCGCCTCACGCAGCCAATCAGAGAAGGGGCACGCCCACCATCAAAGGAACTACCACGCCATTTCGCCTCTGTATACTGCTCTACTCTGTGCCTTTGCCATCTAGCGCAAGGCGCGTGGTTTCGAGTCTTAGGAGCGGGCAGGCCCACATTGCAAAACATTTTTTGTATTTATACATGATATACTTTGGAAACTATTTGCCAAATATATTTATGTAATAATACAAATAAATTAGACTAAATTTCACAAGACCTTAGTGTGGAATGCGTAAAATTGATGTTGAGTTTCAATAAGCAAGTGTTGTAGACTTCGACTTCATTATACAGATCGAGCTACATAAACAATTTTGTATTTTTACAAAACTATACGTTGTAAACATAGAATATTTCATTCGTAGAGGTCTAAGAAAATCTTTGCCAACTAGTTTCCAAAGAATTTTTTTATAACATCTACAGAAATTTTATATAGGGCAGGGTTGCGAGGTTGAGAATCTCTCAAGGATCCTCACACCTGTATTAAAAAGAAATATATAATTAACAAGAAAATCCAAGAGCTCACAGGAACGAAGTTAAATACTGTGGGGTAAGAGATATGTAACGAGGGCAATAAAATTATTAGGGTAAATGGTAAAATCATAAGTGACTAGTTTACGTCCAAAAGCCCTGGCTAAACTTAAAAATCCACCCTTAAGGCTTAAAATTGAAGAAAAATCTGCCGACTGTATTATTCACACGAGGCTCACGGTAAGCAATTGCATCCATCATAATTTTTAAAGAACTATACAATATTTCAATGCAAATATTTTTTTCAGGACAAAAATGAAAGTCGATATTTAGTTGACAATTTATTCGTTCTGTTAATGTTATATCAATGTGGTAATTGAAAAGTGTTAAAATGATCAGAAAATCGCTTTCAGTAGCCCTCTGTATATGATATTTATTCTTACGTTAAACAGTGTTTTAAACTACAGCGGCAACGCTGTATCTTTTCTGAACATATTTCTGTATTATACCCTACAGTCACAGCTTAAAATTCTGAGGGAATAGATCACACANCTGTATCTTTTCTGAACATATTTCTGTATTATACCCTACAGTCACAGCTTAAAATTCTGAGGGAATAGATCACACACCGGGCTTGTTTAAGCTATTTTTCATCACCATCGCAAATCTTTATTACACCCAAAAATGGCCTTGAGTCGCTCAACATTTTTTACTAGGGAGGCTTATTAAGCCCTACCTACCTACAGGGTTGAAGTCGTGTAGTGGTTAGACTACTCGCCTCCCACCTAGGCGAACCGGATTCAATTCCCGGCGGGGTCACTCTCGGATTTTCTCGTGTGGCCATCAAGCAGGACGATGCCGCAGGTCGGCGGGTTTTCTCGGGGATCTCCCTTTTCCCCCGCCCTTGCATTCTGGCGCCGCTGCACACTGACCTCGCTTCACCCTCATCGGCTGTCGAGACCTCGATGCTAATAGCCGCCCAAATCTCTCCACTCACTCACCATATCTATAGACTGTTCACGGAAAAGTTAGCACTTTCGAGGCCCTAGTTACATTATCCTACCTGCTATTTGTTATCCTTCCACCACTTTTTAAAATAAATATTGTCACGTAAGTAATAAACACAGTGTATATATTTCACCGGACTCGAAAGTTAACGTCTTAAGCTACAATGGAATATATTTATTGACTGTTACTCCTAATGAGAAGGCTTCAAACAGCGCTCACTTTAACTTGACTAGCCTGTACGTACCCAGCGTTGGCACGAATACAGGGAGGGGATGAAGAGGGAGGGAGGGAAGTGTCTGCTGGATAACCAGTGTTAACTCACCGTCGTCGCGGAGCGAGGAGAAGTAGCGACTGCGTGGCGCGCAGGTGTCCATGGCGTGGCTC
>NQII01000045.1:840760-932593 GCA_002778355.1 Clitarchus hookeri
ATCGAAAAAAAAAATCTTCAGGGGTCATTGAACTGACAAGCTGTTCACGGTAAACTTGAGCTTTTATAAATGACTTGCTCACAGTCTACTTCTTGGATTGCGTTGTATCATTCCGCCATATGTAAATTTAACATCGTCATGGGCCTCGTCACTTTATTAATGCGTCGATAAAGTAAAACTGTGAACTCATTAAAAACGTAAATTTTGTGTAAATTTGCTAATTTAATATATCTAAAAGCATAAAAAAAAGAGAAATAAAATAAAATAATTTCAGTAACGAGAAATATTTACCTAACGCTTTTTATTCAACGTTAAGACATGGAACTACATCCCCTTCGTCGTTACTAACAATACCAGGCGCATGCCAGACATTATACCCTTTAAAATATGTGCAGGTAGGGATAGTGACATTTTTCAAAGGTTTACTTTAAAAGTGCTCACTTAACCGTGAACAAGCTTTTACACGCATGAATATATATATATATATAGTCTCTTAGCGGTTTCTTCACACTTTTTTAATCAGACCTTTTAAAAATCACCCCGTGTATGACGTGATTGTTTGTTTCCGATATATGCAAAGTATTAACATAAAAGTACGTTATTGTTGATAAAATCAAACTTTGCCTGATATTTTATTTATAAAGTATATCATTTTATTTATATCTAATATAAATAAGAACGGAGAGAAAATAGGCGAGTGGTTTAATACCTGGTAAGAAATTGTTCTCGTGCGAAATATAATTGAACCGAGTGCACACGAGTGCGAGTACGTTGTCCCTTCGATGTAATTTCCTAGGCTTGGTTAGGCTTTGTAAGCATGAGGCGGAGGAATATACTGGAAGTAGAACTTAAGCAGGGCTTCAGAAAAGTTGTAAGTAACCATGAATGGACTATATATAAGCCAGGCATATCATCCCCGTGGCCCGCGACCCCTGGCCTATATTCGTTCAACCTCAGCTTATTAGGGAAAACAAATGTGGAATGCGGCCCACGTTCAATGTCTTATCAAATTAAATGTTAAAATGACGTGCTTCGTGGCTATTTTGTAGTTATATATATAACATATAACAGGAAATGGGACAGTCAGTGAGCATGTTTTCTCCCTCCTGAATTTTTGCGGATCCAAACTAGGAAGCCAGATCACAGACGAACGCTTAAAAAGTAAATGAGAGTTATTTCATGCTGAGAGATTTTACAAGGTTTCGAATATGTGGTAGCCCAGGAGAGATGCTGTATTTATATATCTGTGTAAGCTTTCCTAATTCCGCGATTGCGTACTTCCTTTTATTTGTATTCGTTTTTTTTAAATACATTATTTTTTCACGTTTAGTTGTGTAAGTTTTAATTGTTTCCTATGTGTGGCCTTTTAATCTCTTTTGCTTATATTCTATCGCCTGCAAGTAAGTTACAGTTTTGCACACCTGGCGCAGTGCCGATATGTGTAGCCAATATGTTTTAGCATGTAAATGAAGAACTGTGACTATACAACCGGTGTCGATATATTCATGCTCAACATCAGTACGACAGACTTCCCTGCACGCACGCTTACCCAAAAGGCAGTCCCTTCTGTTCATACGAGACATTGGATTGCATTTGTTTCCCCACTCACAGCTTGAATTCACCAGGCTTCCCGTGGATCTTCATGCTCTTGACATGATGACTTGGCCATCACGTCTGTCGAGGACAATGATGAGAGTGCTCTTTTGGCGCCACGCCAGCTCGCTAATTATTTACGAATCAAAAGTCTGTGGAAAGGGGAGGGGGGAAGTTACGGGTCTCTATTTGCGCCCCTTCGGAGAGAGTTTCGAGCGGCCGCGGCATTTATAACCAAACTCGGCATGCAAGCGCGCATCATCCACGTCACTTGAAGACGTATATATTTCGTTAAAGAATCATATCGACAAAATTTTACTTCCGGAACTCTTCATAAACTTGTTTCAGTAAATGGAACCACCGCCAGCTGTTCCAGAATTCTATCAGTCTTTTCATGTGGTCAACTTCCGCATAGGTTTTGACCAGCATGCCACGGAACATTCTTCTTGGCAACTGAAGACATCTCCTGTGACAGTCATTAAAATTTTCGTCCTTTATTTTTTTACGCCGTGTCACAAATCCAGGACTAAATACCCGAATAAGATAAACGTAACAAAAATAGCAATGGTACAGAAGGCAAGGTACGATAGCATCTGCTCTGATATCAAACTGATGGCATCTTTGAAAAGACTTACGTCTAAATAAAAACAGAATAATAGTCGTTGATAAAACTTTAAATTTAATAATTTAGGGACAGTTCCACTGTCAGAGACACAGAAGTGTAATTTAGTTGAAGTACTGAATTAATTAGATTATCTGCCATTTACGATTCACCATTATCTCGATTATACTGTTAAAAACATTTTAACCTTCTATTTCGCTGTATAAACTTATGAATAAAACTGTAAAATATAAACTAAATGTTTGGAATCTGTGTAAAAAATTTGGAATGTGATTACACACTCGATTAATTGTAGGTTATGAACTGCACATTGCAAAATCAAACAGCATTATACATTCTGCGAACAGTAGCAAAATTAATGCAAAATAATACCTATACACGTTGATGTATGAAAAATATTCTACGACTGAAGAGTATATTAATTTCAGTCGTCATACATGTGACGTACAAAATTACTTTTTTAAAAAAATTTGAAATACAAATTGAATACTGCGAGATAAGTAATATTACAGTTTATAACTTTCATTCACTGCGTCTAACCTGTTATACAGTAATTCACTTATTTTGAGTTTGCGAATATACGTGCAATATTTGCCAGCACAACGAAAATATATTTTGTTACCTTCGGATGGTATACGAAGCTTACGTTTGTGAAATAAATGCCATCACAATGTAGCCAGATGTACATTGGTTTTTACTGTAAATATTAAACACACAGACATTCGAAAATACAGAGAATAGCAAAAACTATAAACAGAGAAATTGTAATTAACAAAACAATTTGTCTACACGAATTAATCTTTATTGATTTTAAAATTGCTTCACGGGCAATTTAAATGTCTCTAATTTTAAAGTCTGTAAAATGAGAAAGTTGTGCCAAAAGTTCCATTTTCGCCAAGTGTAGAGCACTTATATTTTCTCGGTTGCTTATTTGTAATGGTGAGTCGTTGTGTCATGATTCATGGAGACTCTCCAGTATAGTTTTTTTGTATGTCTATAATATATATTCCTTCCGCTGTTTTGTTCAGCGGAGATACAGTTGCATGAAGAACTTATGTGCTCTGATTACTCAATGCTCGTGGTAAATGTAAACGAAAAATTCGATCTCACGGATGGTGGTAGTATTTTATTTTGATTATTTTTCATTTAGGAGAGTGGGACTTAGAACTTGCCTACGGGGACCAGTATAACGTGAGGAGAAAAGTGAAAAAAAAAACTGAATAGCATTTCATGCAATGTCTATGATACATTTCGAGAATTACAATTTTCTTTTAGAACTGGGTATAATTTTTCTCCCCTTATGTAACATTTAAGCTTGACACTAGCTTATTCTCAATCATTATGATATGCTCCGTCACTAAATACAATAAAACTTTATTCCGCTGGGACCAAATCTCTAGTTCTCTAATTATTTTTTTGCGAAAATACTACTTCGACCTCCCATAACTATTAAGAAATGTATATACAATCCGTGAATATACACAGTCGATTGAGCCATCAAGGAATGTCCGCCATAAAATTGTGTTAATAATGCCTAAATTTTCCCGGAGAATAATGAAAAGTAGTAAAAAATCTACATATTTATTTTGATAAAAATTAAAATTTATCTATGTAGCTTGTTGAAACTACATTAATTTTCCGAAAAGAGAAATTGTGAAACTAAACATTAACAGCAGAGACCACTGCCCATAACTTACAAAAAATTTCGTTACAATATTTGAGCACTATTGCAAAATCTTTTCTTTATGGAAAGGGAGGCAGTCTTCCTCACCAACCCTCTACTAATGTAGTGTCGTCTTTGAATGCGAATCAGAGAGCCTCGTAGTTCATTTGTTCCATTAAATTGTCACTTATATTTTGAAACTTTGTGAAAGAAGCACTTCGAGGTAACAGAGTGCAAGAAAACGCAGTTATTTACATTTAATTTTCAGTTTTTGTTATTTATACGTTTCCCATGACAGGATTGTATTATTATATATTATACCTTGCACACATTAAATTTAGCACTCGTGAAATTAAATTTGAATATATATATAACATTTTTGTTTTTGAAACTGTATTTAATATAACATATGCAACTGGCCGAAGCATCCTTCATCAAGTAGGGCAATCATAATTGATATAGTTGCATGTAAGAAGATTATTGTTACTAATGTTAAGAAAAATTAATACTTGATTCACAGTACGTTAATTTTACTTATAAAGTTATAACATTTTCTGTTGAAATGGATGTTCATTTAAAATAAGTTATAAAAATGTTTGTAAACATTATTAATTTACAAATTTTTTACAACATACGGCCAGCTTGATAAAGATTTTTGTTTGGAAATATTCTTTCTGCAGCATCGAAAATATAAATACGCCAACAGTTTGATTAAAAATAGAATAATGTTTTGTTTATAACGTTTTAAAAGATAAATTATAGCAAAATACATGTGTTCATTTTTCTTTTATGCGAAACATGAGTCATACTTTGCTGACGGTTATGGTAGCAGGCGTACTAGTTTTGTAATGAGTTCTGCGTGATGTCCGGTCGGGCACAATGCTCCATTGTAAGCCACTCTACTTCCGACTTAAATGGCTCCTCTGACTTCTTATGGTAACACCTCGACGCGTCGTGAGAAGCAAGTACTGTGTCCTAGGCATGCGCGAAAGTAGGAACGATTTCCAAATTCCAACCTTGTGAAACGTCTCTTACATCAGAATTTATTGATAGGGGTAGTGAAATTTCGCGGAAAGATTTCAAGACAAATTATTATTCAAAACTCTGTAGGGTCGCTCACATATCTTGATTGGCTGAATTACTTTTTGACACGTGTTAGCTGTCGGCACACGATGTTGCCGAATTTTGAGTGGCCCAGTCAAATACGAAAACCCCTTCTCAAGCAGACAGCAACCAATGGCAATAGACAAGCTACTGTTGGATGCTTATAGTATACAAGTCTACCGTATAGTCATATTTATTTCGCGAAAAATCACTAGCTCTATGTATAATCTGTTAAAACTTTTGGACAGTAACGTACTTATAGTAGACTGAAGGGCAAAAAAAAAAACTGGTACACCTGCCTAATATTGTGTAAGGCCCCCTGAGCACGCAGAAGTGCCGCAAGACGACGTGGCATGGACTCGACTAATGTCTGAAGGTATGCAGGAGGCAATTCACACAATGAATCCTGCAGGGCAGTACACAAATCCATTCTGCGCCAATTTGAGAAAGGGTTGCACGTCTGTCATGTTTAATGATTCTCGTCAGTCGTCATTTGTCCTGCTCTTTCACGATATTTTTCCGGCCGCAGCTATGTCGAAGATGTGATGTTTTACCGGATTCCCGATATTCACGGTACACTCGTGAAATGGTCGTACGCGAACATCCAAGTGTTATCGCTACCTCGGAGATGCTATGTCCCATCTCTCGTGCGCCGACTATATTACCACGTTCAAACTCACATAAATATTGATAACCTGTCATTGTAGCAGCAGTAACCGATCTAGCTGCCGATCACATCGCGTTACTCTGATTGGTTCCATACCTCTGCTATTTGCACACGCACGCCTATACCAGTTGTTTCGGCTCTTGAGTGTATAAAAAGTTATATTTTTCGCACGATATCTCCAGATGGCTATCTACAGTGTACACTATGAAAGTTAAGTGAAGTATTTGTGGGTTTCACAGGATCTTAAACATCACGTGCATGTCGCTAAGATCTCAATATTAACAAATCTGCTATTATTTAAATTATTTAAATTAATCATTGTCGGCAATATTCTTTACACATCGCCTAAAATTAGAAGTATTATATTTCCCAACAACAAGAAACTCAGGCGTTGGGAACGGGCACGAAAAACCAGTAAAATCGCAGGACCGTGTTTTATAATGGAAAATACACGGAGGGGATTATATTTTGTGGAGCTGCGGTGTACTTTATTGTGCGATAAAATGTTGGGTCTGTTCATTAAATTTCCACGCAAGAGTTGTGGCTGAGCAGTTGGGTAACTCGCGGGGCGATATTCGTACGGTCTTTGTTTTACTTATCCGAACGCCGGGAGCACGGCTTACCCCACGAATGCTTGCTTGTTATCGGAGTTTCAACTCGTTCTTTTCATTTCTACAATTTCTGTTGGGGATTTCAAATGATATTTTTTACTGTGTTACTGTGTTTTTGGATAGCACATTATAGCAATTTATTTCTTCATGCACTTGAGAAAACTTCACAGATAGATAAAATGACGGAGCTATACAATACCACAAGAAAATAAATATATTTACTCTTCTTTTTGAATGTCATACAAAATGTTTGGACGAGACTTCCAAAACTGTGACATATTTTAATACGAAAATTGTTTACCATTTCTGTGTCTCACATCGGAAGTTAAGATAAAAACGAAAATATATAATAAGAGTTCCTTATTGTAAGTAAATAAAGATGAGAATAAAAAGTAATCTTTTTTAAAGACTTTAATTAAAACTTTTGATAAAAATGAAACACAACTCTGTATATAAATTTTAATGGTGTCGCCAAAATATATCTATTAAGTTTAAATAGTTTCAGATGCATGCATATGTATATACATATATACATATATATGTGTATATATGTATTTGGTTTATTACAAACATTGAAAACGATAACATTTTAAGTAGCGTAATTACAAGTAAATGTTAACCGAATTATATGTCTATATAAGCTCAACCGTAAAAGTTGTAGAATAATCCTTGGCAATAAAAAAAAATATTAAATAATTAATTAATTAACCAATTTTGTAAATTATCATTTCCTTTGTAAACTATGATCTGAAAATAACTGTAGCATAGTTTTAATAGGCACAAAACTTTCAAAAAATGAATCTTTCATTTTTCGGCAGGCTAAGTATTTAAACGTTTTTTAAATGAAATACACAGTAAAATACTAAAATAGTGTAGAAAAAAATAATACAGAAAAATATTTGTTGTATGATATAGTGTGTGTTCTAGTTTCATCAGACGCCGACACTCTCCTATGAGTAAGGCCTGATCAATGTGAAAATGAACAATACAAAGTAATAGGCATGGTCAACCATAACTCCATTTTATCTACCATATGCGCCTTCTTTCTTTTGTGTACATAATTTTCCTTCTTTAAACTTTCTTAAACCTTATATTACTCGAGTTGCATTAAGCGTATGCTAATTAATTAAAAGTATGCTTGTGAGCTACCAACGTTAAATTGTCATTGATAATTTATTTATTGATGATAACCATTCAACGTTTTCCAAGCAATAAATGATGCCGAAATGTCGTCTACAGTGTCACTACCATGTGTCTGTTTGAGGTCGGCGGTTCGTTTTTGGCACGCTGGCCCCGGCATCAGGTGGTGCATTTGGTAGGTCATCGGCGCTTTGCCAAATACATTTTCCCCTTGGAAGCCATGACAAATGCGCCGTTACCCTTTCCATAAATCTGCGCCTACTATTTCAACTTTCTCAGTATTACCGCAAAATTCGGGTTTTTTTTTTCTCTTCCTACTAACTTATTTTCCAAATGCGTGGGGCCGCGGTGGCTGAGCGGTTAGCCTGCTCGTCCTCCACCAAGGCGAACCGGGTTCAATCTTCCCCGACCGGGTCACTCCCGGATTTTCTCATGTGGTAATCGTGGCGGACGATGCCACTGGTGGGTGGGTTTTCTCAGGGATCTCCCTTTTCCTCCGCCCTTTAATTCCGGCACTGCCCCACACTAACCTCAATCACACTCATCTGTTCTCAACACATTGCTGTTAAGAGCCGCCCAAATTTCTTCAATCTTCACTCACTTCACTTCTAGTATTGCGAGAATTTACCCACAAGAATGTTCAATAATTCAAATTTACTTTCTGATTGGAAACTTCATCGCGTTTATCTCTGGATATTGATAAATGCTGAGAGTAAGGAGCCGTGACATCTTATTTACAGAAGCCATGAAACCGTTAATGACCGTTTATAGACCGAGTAAGCTCGGATGACTATTTTCGTTGCGATTCAGTATAATGTATATTAAATATGTAACTTTACTAGCTATATCAAAATAATCTGCACACGCAATCCTTGCTGAACACATTTTTGTATGTATTTTATATAAAAGTGCACAAAAGGTATAAAAATAAGATCATATTTTTATAGAATCAATTTACAAATTATAATATTACATAAATTGATAACGCTTAAAAAGTGGATTGGAGATATTTGGGCAGCTCTTACCATCGAGATCTTGAGAGCCAATGAACGTGAAGTGAGGTGAGCATGGAGCAGCGCCGGAATGCGAGGGCGGGGGAAACAGGAGATCCACGAGAATACCCGCCGACCAGCGGCATCGTCTGGCACGATTCCGGGAGTGACGCCGCAGGGAATCTAACACGCTTCCCTTTTGTGGGAGGCGAGTAGTCTGATAACTACACCACCGCGGACCTAGCGCAAAATACTTAAATTGTGTTTAAGCTCTAAAGTTATAAGAAACAAATTATTTTGTGTTTTGGCGTCAAAACTGAAAACGATTACATAATCTTTGCTAAAAAAATTAATGACGTTCCAGTCAAGTAAATAAATATTGTGTACAGATGCACTCGTCATATTTTCACTCGAAATTACTTCATATTGATGCAAAAATTTTATAAACATAAAAGGAATCAATACTCATTAATTACGTGAAGCCCGCAATGTTTTCCTGCCATAATGCGTGTGAATGTGTGTCTATATATATACATATAAATGTATATATAGACACTGACGCATGGCGTGTATATGGGATAGGCATAGCGCTGTTACCACACCCTGTATAGCTATCCAGGATAAGGCAGCTAGCCAGGGCGGGTGGCTGACAACGTAACTTTCAATCCGGGGATTCACCCTCGGGGCAGTCCCGATGCGCANATATTTTCACTCGAAATTACTTCATATTGATGCAAAAATTTTATAAACATAAAAGGAATCAATACTCATTAATTACATGAAGCCCGCAATGTTTTCCTGCCATAATGCGTGTGAATGTGTGTCTATATATACATATAAATGTATATATAGACACTGACGCATGGCGTGTATATGGGATAGGCATAGCGCTGTTGCCACACCCTGTATAGCTATCCAGGATAAGGCAGCTAGCCAGGGCGGGTGGCTGACAACGTAACTTTCAATCCGGGGATTCACCCTCGGGGCAGTCCCGATGCGCAAGGACACTCGGGTAAGAACCGAAGCCGAAGAAAACAGGGTAAGACCCCAAATTATTTGCTCGGGGATGACCCTTGTGCCACGCAAGATAAATAGCTGATAGGCAGCCACACAGCGAAGGAACCAGCGTAAGTCTCGACGAGAATTAGTGCATACCCAGCTTCGTAGGAATCCCCGCCACAGTAACTGCACCCTCCCTCGACCCTAGTGGGAGCACACAAGCCGCTAACAAAACACAAAACGCGCGAGGGACACAGGGGTAGTTCCCGTTTCTCTCGCGAGAAACTACTGACAAAAGTAACTTGAATATAGTGGGACACGAGATAAATTCAGGAGCTAGCCAAGGCAGTAGACAGTTGAATCCGCGCCGTCGAGAGGCGCTGGACCAGAGCATGAGTGAGAATCAGTCAGGCAGTCTTATCGCACGCACAGAAGCAGCAGTCGGGTGAGTTAGTCGAGGTCAGGTTCGGTTCCCTGCCGGGTCAGTTGTTCAGTGAGTCAGTTGAATCTCTGCTGCCAGGAGGCGCCGGATGTGAGTCAGTTAGAACCGCGCGCTCAGTTGTTCTGTGGCCGAGACGAGCTGTCAGTTGTTCACAGTCAGTTGTGCAGCTGAGGTGGAATTCAGTAGGCAGTCGCGTGACGGGAAAATTGCTGAGAACTTATGAGTATATTCCCGGAATCAAGTGGCAGCCTCATACCGAGAGGCACCACCCTCTAGAAGACGTAATCGTGCGTCGGATGGCGACGAGGCAAGCAGTCGGTCAGTCAGTGAGTCAATTGTAACATCACTGGGGAGAGAACTCAGGAACAGCCGAGACTTCATGTGTAAATTTCCGGGGCAAACCAAGTAGAAGCGCCGAGAACTTATGAGTTCATTCCCGAAAAAGTAGTGACAGTTTCCGAGGCGGAGAAGTTGGGAACGCGAGACGAGTCGTGGCAGACGCCGATGTAGGAGAGGGGACGCGAGGTCTCTGACGAGGAACGCCAGCCGAGATCGAAGAAACATCACAAGTCCCGGGAAACCAATTCCGGACTTCTGAGAAGGGAAGCCGAGCTGACCTAGCTACTTGAACCAAAGGCGAATACGAGTGGTGAGCATCAACGAGAAGCGCCACATCGAGCGAGAGGGAGTAGTCCAGCAGGATGTGGTAGGGAGTCATTCGGAGCCGAAGGAAGAAGCCAGCTGAGTACAGCACGCCAACGAGAGCCAGTCGAGGGTCTGTAAGAGGGCCACCCCACTCACCAGACTTCAACTACCAACGAAGACAACCCACCAAAAGCCGCAGTCACAGTTAAGTAAAAATGCCTCCATTCAAGCAACCTTCCCCCCGACGCATAGTATTCCGCCCACCAGCCCTTCAGGCCTACGACTTGCAGGGGGGCTCAGTCTCGCCAGTGTGTGTATAAATAACTATGTTACCTCGAGGCAAATAAAAGACTTGTGTGTTAACTAACGGAGAATACGCGTATTTGTTTACCCCTTACTCAACAACGACGGGTCCCCTTAGTCTGCACCAAGTAAAGTAATTCAGTACCCTACTAGCCAACAACCTGTATAACTCAGGTGGCCTAGTAGCAACAACACACATATAAAGATGTTAGGCAGGACTATAGGCAGGGAGAGTCATGTCTTGCTTAGCTGTCAACCTTCATTCTACAAGCGCGTAAATTACGAATTTTCTGAAACACACGCGTATCATTTAGCAAATGAAAGCTAGAACTGGATTGATTTGGTAACGAACCAGCTATTTTCTAAATACTAGAACGCCAGGAGACACAAAATGAAATGAGTTTTGTAATCGTATCGTGTTACAGGAACAGTAAGAGATAGACGAATAGAGACGGAGAGAGCGGGTTAGTATCATGTAATTAGTTTTGTCTCTTAAACCGTCCTTTTCGCCCAACCCACCCATTCCTCTTTCCATGACATTTCAAATAGAGCCCTGTATTCAGCTTCCTTCTGGAACAGAGATTTCTAGTCCTGTTACTCAAGACCTTTTTTTCACGACTATTTTTTGCGATCTGGAAATGCCAGTTGTTTGCCGTGGATTTATGCGTCTCAAAAACCGTAAAATAGTTAACCAAGTTTTTTTTATGTGAGTTTGATTTATGACCTTACATTATTGCAAAATTTACAGGCATAAACATTTAAGTATTTTTAATTAAACCCTATAAACTAAGCATGCCAATAAAATTAATGCAGCTAAATAATGAGCTTAAAATTATTTATTTGCAATTATAAATTGTGGAGCGATATTAAGGATCCCACGTAGGTATGTATTTTCATGAGTGTACGTGCAATTTAAAGAAATCAAACAGTTCTCGAAAGGCAGATAAAATCGTTATACCTTATAAATGAGTGGTGCGGAGGTATAAATAGGAACGTCTTGTTGTTTCGACAATCTTAGAGTTTATTCAAACAAATGTATTTATACGAAGAAGATTTCGCTTATTCAAAATAAAAGAGATTTCTTTAGTACAATGAATATTTGTATTATTGTCTATATATATATAACTGAGTGAAACAAGGCTTACAAAGTCAATTTTGTTATACTTCATAATTTGGCTAAGCCAACGATATATTCTGTAACAGCTGCTGTGCTTTATTTGGCCACAACAAGCGTATCGTTGGCTTACACAGTCTCCTGCCTGTCTGCTTGGATATTTTCCCCCGACAACAAAAGCGGTAACGTTACACATTTCTCATTAAAATTAAACCTATTTTGTTAATCAATGTAATATAATTTTACAATAAATAAAAACTCACCATAATTCATAACTGTTATCAGGTTTTGATAACGCATGTGAAAAATAAATTTTATGGTACCTCGTAAACCATAATCAGATAGTGCTTTCCAATCAAAGAGGAAAATTGTTCGTCACAACTCCTTCCAAATAATTGTAGAGAGTAAGAACATTCAAAAGAATAATGGGAGTGCATATACAAATATTAAAACCGGTAATGTGTGCAACATGGTGGTCATAGATATAATTATAATCTTTATCGTAATGAACACAGCAGTAAAACGCATATGCAATTCCCTCGCTCATAATTTTTGCGGATTACGTAATTGCGTTGTTTCTTACATCACTTTGTACACTTTGGACAAGAAACTTGATTCCAATAAACTTTAACAAATGATCTCTTTTAAGACGACCATTTATCACAGGAAATTAACTAGGCGCCTACAATAGCATTACCATGCACGTAGATCAAAGCTAAAACTTCTTAAATTCCTCTTTTAATGCTCACAAGGCTTTCATCTCAACCTAACATATATAACTATTGCATACATTTATAACTCTTGCGGAAATTGAGCTTGCAGACTGACATATTTATAAAGAAACCTTTCTGACACCTATACTACGGGGAGTTGACTGTGCACATTTTTAATTGTGATGCAAATATTAGATTGTGTGAAAAAATATATATATGTCAAAACATTGGGAAAACATTCTGGTTGTTTATAGTACAAAACATGTAATACAATATAACACGTTTTAATCAACTGGAGACTAGATATGTACAATACTTCTCCAGGTTTCCGACATTGCCTTTTGTTGTATTCTGAATAACACTATTTGTAGTATATCCAACGATCTTCGTTGACTAGATTTCGTTGATTAGAAATAAAAGCGATACATCACGCTACATTTCATCTTCGTGTTCCCTAATGTCACGAATTATTAGCAGGTAAGCCTTTTGTCATTTGTACGAAAACTACCTCCGCAGCCATACCTTGCTGTGTTTTAATGTGAAACTGTTTTACAAGAAAGTGTAAGTTACCTGTAGCAATGCAGTACAAAGTTTCAAGGAATTACGGTGTCAAAAACTACGAAAGAAAGTCCTGCACATTAATCTAAAGCGTAATGAGGGAAAGACACGAAACTTGGTAACGCAATGGAGAGAGAGAGAGAGTTTTCGTATCTTTGGCCTGGGTCACATCTTCGTCAGACGCAAAACGGTCGATAACATCGTGCAGGTGTCGTTCGTTAAGTTACTATAGCTGAGTCTGTTTGTGAATAAAAATTACTACGTAATACCACAGTGAACGATAAAAATTACATTTATTTGTTTTATGAATAGAGGCTGATAGAATTTCGTGTTATATGAGGGGCGCTGTGTTTCAAAACGTTACAAACCTTTACACGATCGAGAAAATATCANAGTCCTGCACATAAATCTAAAGCGTAATGAGGGAAAGACACGAAACTTGGTAACGCAATGGAGAGAGAGAGAGAGAGTTTTCATATCTTTGGCCTGGGTCACATCTTCATCAGACGCAAAACGGTCGATAACATCATGCAGGTGTCGTTCGTTAAGTTACTATAGCTGAGTCTGTTTGCGAATAAAAATTACTACGTAATACCACAGTGAACGATAAAAATTACATTTATTTGTTTTATGAATAGAGGTTGATAGAATTTCGTGTTATATGAGGGGCGCTGTGTTTCAAAACGTTACAAACCTTTACACGATCGAGAAAATATCANTGATAGAATTTCGTGTTATATGAGGGGCGCTGTGTTTCAAAACGTTACAAACCTTTACACGATCGAGAAAATATCATAGGCTCCTGCCGCAGTTAGAAATGATTATCCTATTCAACTTGGCAATACGGAACTAAGCCTATCAAACTCAAGATGTTTACTGCTGATTCAAAATCGCAAAGGGCTTGTCGAATCCGCAGAGGTTTAATGACATACGTGAAACCAACATATAGTTTAGTGGTGCCTAGGAAGTATTACATTTCATGTACAAAACCACCTAAGAATTTGTTACGAACACTGCAATATAAGTAAAATTTCTTATAAGGTTAAAATGAATCATATTATCTCTGTATAACTGCCTAGCATTTAATCTCATTTAATAAAACTTATTTTAACTATATCATAAGTTAATTTATATTGCAGACATTCATTTCATAATATTATGTTAGTACAGTGTTATACAAAGTATAATTTATCCAAACAAAATTTCTTTAAAATCAGTTTTTCGCAAATAAAAATGCAAAATATACATTATAGGCTGTTTGTGTTAACTGAGCACTTTTGAAATCAACATTTGAAAAATTTTGCTATCCTAAGCTGCATGTATTTTAACGGTCACACTGACCGGTATACACCCTGCAATATTAGTAATGACGGAGAAAATGTAGTCCCATGTCTCAGCGTTGAATCATAAGTTCCAAGTAAATATTTGTGAGCAATGAAATTATTTAATTTTGTTATATGTTTTCAAAATGTATATAAGTGTAAGAATTAATAAATTTGTAAAAAATTTACTTATCTAAAAATTTTACCCTTTCACTAGACCGACGTATAAATAGAATGACTGGGCACACGGCAATGTTAATTTCACATATGGTCCAAGGATACACAATTTTCATACAATTATATCCTAAGTAGGGCTTTCTAAAGTGTTCTGTTGTACCTTGAAGAGACTATAAAAACATTTCTCATGATCCAAAGTTATTAACATTCGTGACATCTAAAAATGCCCTAAAAAAAACTATAGCATATGTTCAAGTATTTCACATTTTAAATTATTTCGATACATAGGAACATACAGACAGCCAGAAACTTGCACAGCTCTGAATATATTGCCATTTGTTTCACTACTATTCAATTAGAAAATTCAACAATGGTGTACGAATTGTATTCGTTATTCAACCCTTTAAACATTTTTAAAGAGTTTTTCAATCAGCATAATCCGTTTAGATCTACAAAAACGTAAGCTAATTAAGATAAAAAAATATAACTACATTGTTAAAAATGTTATTGAAAAATTTTTTTTAATTCTCTACTGTTTTTCATGCATTTTATTCAATGGAAAAGGTTATGTAGACACATACAAAGTGTTTTTTTAAACAAACCATGGCATCATTATAAACAATAATTCCTAACAGCAAAATGTTTAACAAATTCATCTATAGTTTTTAAATTGAAACTAGAGTTAGCAAAAAAGTGCCGGAAGTCCGAAACTTCTTGTACCTGCGTGCACATCAAGTTGCATATCACGAAGGCGAGCGCAACTGACGCGTCATGCGACGACCGCCTGTTAATAGCCCACAATGAATATAAGTCCAGACACTGCATCTGCTCGTGTGTTGTAGGAAATAAAATGTAATCTTTTTGGCTGGCCTTTACTACTCATTAGCTAATTTGCTGTTTTTGCGCCGAATGAACGACAGGTCAGGTCGCAACCGTATCTCAGAACTCGAACTCGTACTTCGAGGAAACCACGAAATCGATGGAGGCTTCCCTATTGTACGCAATCTCGCCCCTCACACTCCCTCTCGGTATTACACGAGTTCAACTGTCGATCACATACAACTGCCAAAACAGATGGAGCCGAAATGAAATTAAGAGGACCTCATTTTGAGCCGGCAGACCCCATTTCTAACTAGACTCGGAGTCGAAGTTACCGACCTCATTCACTCTAAACCTAGAGCCTTGCTTCTCCGCAGTGACCAGACAGCTGGCTCCTGTCTCGGTGAACCAGGTTTGATTCCCGATAGAGCGTACCAGATTTCCACACACGATACACACAGACCGTGAACACACATACAGAGCAGGTAAGGCTTTTAGCATTTGCCAGCTACACTACTCATGCACGTTGTAATCACACGAAGCTGCTAGCAGCCATTGGACGCTTTTCCTCTTCCACATTATGAAGGGCAGCACCGGAATGAATCTTAGCTTGTCAAACACAAGACATTGAGATGCTCCATTTCGCGCAAGAAGATGTCCCAGACACTATGTCATTTCGTGCGACAAGAATCGTATGCCTTATGGGCGAAGATCTCCGCGATAGAAAAAAAACCGAAAGAACTCACTTGCTACTATTCTAAAACTTAACCGAGGGCCCTCCTTGTGCTTATTTCCCCATAATATTAAATGTACTTCTCCATGTTATTAATGCTTGACCATCTGAAAAAATTTACGCATTCCCTTCTTGCAAGATACGGATCCAGCATGATATATCAATATGGCTAACAAAGGTATATTGTCCTATGAATAAAAAACTTTGTTACAGAAAAAACCGTAAGACCTTCGACTCCATCTCCGCTCCTGACGCTTGTGTTGTATCGGATAGGCATACTTAGCCCCAATGTCGCGAGCCACATCATGAAGCTATGCATTCCGAGGGCCAGTCGACAGATAGGAAAACAAATTCTCCACCTAAAAAAAAATCCGCATGGTAGAATAACCTCACCACAAAAAAAAAAANTCGACAGATAGGAAAACAAATTCTCCACCTAAAAAAAAATCCGCATGGTAGAATAACCTCACCACAAAAAAAAAACATGACGCCTCAGCTTCGTCTGTGACGAAGCCGAAGATGGAGGCCTCCATTATAGTTCGCATTCTTTTCGAAACATTGTCTGCTCTGATATTTCAAGCCTCTCACTTATATTACATAGCATGCTTTTTTTTTGCCTGTTTCCTTCTTGGATTTCTTACTTAAATGAGGAGCTACGTTTCGATGGTTTGTACGTAGAGCTACATCGGGACTGGATGGATTGGNTTGGATTTCTTACTTAAATGAGGAGCTACGTTTCGATGGTTTGTACGTAGAGCTACATCGGGACTGGATGGATTGGATCATGTACGGACTGCGAAGAGGGGACAATCGTCTCGACCCAAGATGGAACGTATTCCAGAACATTGTGTCGTTTCTGTGAGAAGAAATTTTCTGAAAGCAGCAATGTTTGACGACATGGGATCAACTGTATTCATAATGTGGAGCATGTTACTTTCGCATATAAAAATACAAATCGCAGATTGGTCGACAAAATGGCAACCTAAAAAGGTATCTCGAAACCTGTTCTGGTCTACCTTCACTGCCTGCTAAGCGTTATCTGCCGATATTGCATCGGAGATGTACTGGGATGGTAACTAGCGCTACATACACTGGAGAATCATCGAAACAGAAAACTTCAGCTGTGAGTGTCGTGGGCAGATCGTTGATTCCTTCCACGCAGCTACAACAAGACTTTCTCAAAAATGCTACTGAAAAACGATTGAATGAAAATAACGCATGTGTAAGGAGTTCCATACGCATGCCATATCGATGTGAGAAGTGCTCTAAACAGTTTACTCAGAGCTACAGTTTAAAAAATTAAACAGAAACCGTTTGAACGGGGTACAAATCCAATGATACAGGCCTAGTGGTTCATCCTTCCTATTTGTAGTTCACATCAAAGGCTGGTCCCAATGCAAATTCAACACATGAATCAGAAACTACACCTACCAATTCACCCTACCATACATCACAACCTAAGAAATTAAGTGGAATGTAAATGGATTTTTTTCTGAAGGAATCAGCATTAAGGGGTCTTTGAAAACGCATTTTGCTCCAAATCCGATAACTTTGACGCAAGATGTTTGTTCATTTCTGACCCGTATAAAACAAAATTTAATAAACAAACTTACAGAGGAGCTGGGGAAATACTGAGCCATGAAACATAATATATGGTTGGAATGTAGCTATAGTAAACCAGATGCATATAAAAAGAAATCAATCAATTACTCGAACTTTCCTGGTCGTCGGGCTTCTACATGCATACATTCCCGGAGCTAGAAATTATGCTTGCAAACTGATTTTCCCTTGCCTGGCCCTAAGAAATCGCAAATTATATTCGCATATGCCTGCAAATACTCTTTTGCTTATAACCTGACTTGCGAAAATGTGGGCATACTTTGAGATTTAAGATACAGGCCAAAATGAAAAAAAAACTAACTCTATGTTATATCGCTTTCCTCTAAATGTACTTAAAATGAAATCAACAATATATTTACTGAATTTTTACAAATAAAATATCTTATTCGGAATAGTTCTTGAAGTTATCGTGATTGAGGCTATGCACTAAACCAATATTACAATGGTTATAAGCTAATGAAAATATATATTGTATGCATAATAAACAAGAACAAAATTTAATATTGGTATGAGGAAATGTGCTATGACCGACCTTTATGATTGGGTGGCAAAGAGAGCGGGTTTATGACATTACATGATCCTCGTATTTAAGAATTTTATGTACCGATGCCGGGGGGAGTGGGGTGGCTGTGGTTGTGGCGATTGCGTTGGTTGGGGTAGCTTCTTGGTGACGTTGCTTCTAGCGGGGGGAGGGGTTGTAGAATGTGGATCGCGGATGGCTGTAAGTGGGGGGAGGGTATGGTGGTGTGTTGTGGGGAGATGGGTGTTGGTGTAGGGTGTGGGTATGTAGGGTGGTGTTTCAGGTGAGGGGATGGATAGAGGTGGGTATATTAGTTATAATTTTTTATATTTTGTTTTTTATTAAAATGGTTTTTATTAAACTACTTTCTAGGGTTGTCGGGGGACGATCATCCAACATGGCATCGAGCCCTGACTGTGTCGCATACCAAGATGGCGAGACTGTACCGACCAACAAGGCCGCTGGCCGCACTTCTGTCGTCAACCAATATGGCGGACGAATCCGGGATCCGAAGTATGATGCATGTTCCAAAAACCACTTGTATACATTAGCATTGTTCATTAGGCAACGCTTCGTTTTAGAGGGACCTGCCATTTTACTCACCATGAAATTTATTCATTGAATTCAAGTGACTGTCTTTGTATACTAGATTTTTCTCTCATTAGAAATAGGTGTTACGATTTATTTGTTTTCTCTACACTCATATTTTGCTATTTTGTAAATGCCCATGCAGCTTAGATTTAATTTGTATAAAAATTAACTTTAGAATTTATTACTGATGCCATTGAGATAGATAGCACTCTGTGTTAGGCCTACTCTCTGTACTAAGTAACTAAAGATAAGGGCCCTAACACTTTACAGCAGTGGCTAAAATAAAGGGCCGCAGTGACTAGTGCAATCTGCACCGTACTGCCTCCGCGGTGATGTGGGTTCGACACCCGGCCTGGATTCTCACTCGTGGTAAACGAAGTGGACATTGCCGTTAGCCTTTGGGTTTTCCCGCGATACTTCAGTTTCATCCGCATTATACATCCTAGTGTTAAATTGTGAATCAGACTAACCGGACAACATGCGCCTACGAGTAAGCATCACCAGGTGGGTGTTACGTGCATCGTGCGATGTACCATTCCATTAGCGTTAGTATTAATTACTATGTGATTAATGAAGCAATTAATGAGCATTGCAAATATAGCTAGTTCCTTGTTTTTAAATTAATTCCTCTGAGAAAATACTTTGCGTATAAAGTTTTAAGTTTTCTCTTAAATAAATCGTATATAACTAGAGTTGTGTACGTAGGTTAATTTAAAATAACTTTATTCTGGTTAAATAAAACTTTCAAACATGTTTTATCTACAACTCATAATATTGAAAACATTGTTTAAAATAATAAAAAAAAAAGACGGAGAAAAGTATGTTGGTGACGACAGGATAAAAAATTAGTCCTTTTAAAAATATTTATTTTATATTAATTTGAGCAATAACATTTTACTTTTAAAGTTAACACTATTTGCAAACANAGACGGAGAAAAGTATGTTGGTGACGACAGGATAAAAAATTTGTCCTTTTAAAAATATTTATTTTATATTAATTTGAGCAATAACATTTTACTTTTAAAGTTAACACTATTTGCAAACATGTTAAACATTTCGGTAGCATTTAGCCTAGGAAATAAATTTTCATGTAGCAATTAATTCTGGGAAATCTGCATTTTTCTCAGATGATAGACACTTATAAGATGTGCATTTCCTGTAAAATCCTCGCTTTGCCTTCTTGCGTGAAAACGACACATCACACAAACGGTGAATTGTTTCCTCCTTAACGTATTCTTCCACAATTGTGTATATAGGCTTTCAACGTAAAACTGTCCAAATCCGAAAACCATGCTTAAGATCGACTTGTATACACATTGGGTATTCTTACGCCATGTGTAAAATTAACATTGCCATGTGCCAGATCACTTCATCCGTTTTCACACACTTGACAACACTTACATGTTCCAGGTGGCATTTGCCATGGCATGATGACCTCGCTGTTAAGATATGCCTAAATCTCTCCACTTTTTAGCGTTTCTTAGACGGTAAGCGTAAAATACGATATCATCATTTCAGTGACTGTTATTGCACAATACGAATGTTATTTCATTGTCCACACAATGGCTAATCATGAGAGGAAATATTGTAAATTTAGAAAAGGTAAACTTATGTATCTACAAGAGTCTGTAATTCTAATACAACCTGTTATTTCAAAATACGTAAATATTTTATCGCCATATCATGCAACAGATTAAAACGTTTCGCAGCACAAGACAAGTATATCAAACGGGTGGTGGTGGGGTGAACGTTAGCGGCAGACGTGAAAGCAGTAGAGAACCTGGATGTCGGGACTGCGTGCAACATAACACTTATACCTGCAAACTTTCTTTCAGATGGAAGGTACGTTTCAATAAGTATTGTACTGCATCGCCTACGGTATCTGCGTCTAACAAACTTGAAACCACACTCCTATTCAAGTTCATGCACGTCTGTTAGATCAGTCGCAAACGTATTCCCACTAACACTCTATTTATTGTGATGTGCAGTTAAAATCTTATTAATACGATCAGAGAAAGAGCTGTGTTTGCAGGACAGACTGTTCGAGCTTCACCTGAATCAGCGACATCAATCCTCGAAATAATTTCACTTGAAGTTGGTTACTTATTTGCTACTATATACGTAAAGAGGGAAAGCCATCTTCGTCTCCCAGGCATATATCAGACACTCTTTCACACATAGTCAATAGAAATGTCAAAATCGCATGGTTTAACATTGACATGGACGTGTGGTTACGAGTTGGTTTATAACAGAATAATTCGTTAGTAATAAAATTTATCGAAATTTATTTGAATATAAATTTATTGCAAAAAATCTGTGCCAGAAGAAGTGTACTTACATTTAAAAACACGTATTTATGTAAACAGCGAGTTTTCCGTGGTCGGAGCGAAATGGTTTCGACAATTCTGAATGTCGGGACGTCGCAGTTGGTTACTGCGCAGCTCCATGCACACTCTGCACCTTATTCTTTCTACGTCTGCTACCAACTAACGAATCACTTGCATGAACTAGGAACCAGTTCTCCGGATAAGAGGGATTCACTGGAAAACAGCGGTAACCACTTTTAAATCAGTGAATTTCAGACACCCAACTGTCACTGATTCCCAGTGGAACACTTTTTTCTGGGCCTCTAATTTGGAGAAATTGTGACTACGTCAAATTGTAAATTTACGAGTAAAAATTTGTGAGCGTGATTTTCCAATTTTCCTTTCCGTTGTGTATTTGAAAATTTTGTGAACGCGGCATCAGGAATCAATCACGTTGATTGGAGAGTTCCGAGTTCTGAACTGCGACGATAATAACAGCGGCACATCCCGTTTCAGGTTATGGATTAGATTATTTTGTAATTCACCGTGTGAGGTGGCGCAGTGGCAATTCTCCGGACTCACGTACGAGAGGACACGGGTTTCATTCTCGCTCATGCCAACCTGATTTCGGGTTTCCTTGGTTTCCCTGGAATCACCCCAGGCAAGCGCTGCGCTTGTTCCTTGCCACAGGCCATGGCCGAGTTTTCCACGTCTCTGCTTCTAAAAGTCAATTTATTCATCTGTTATGACTTCGCTGTCAACGAGACGTCAAGCGTTACATACCTTTATTTATGTTATTTGCTCTAGAATAATGAAACAATAATAATACTCTCCAACTAGGGATTGTTTTGCCAAGCTATTAAAATTGCGCCGATCATTAACGACAATCGATTTATTAAACGAATACCCAACTTAATAGTCTGTCGCGTAAACTGCCCTAGAAACGTACATTTTCTGACAATCGGTGTTTCAAATCTATCTTAACAACCCACGTCTCTCATAGTAGCCTTTGCGTTGAAATACCACTCAATCAGAGCGCCACAAACTGCATACTGATGTGTTTTCTTGCCATTCATGAACTTTTCAACACCGTGGCTTAGAAAAAATACTTATTGTAACGAGCAGCTATAGACCGTTTACGGGAAACTGAGCATTTTTGAAAACCCCTTTTAAGAATTACTCGTATTCATATTGAGTATTCTTTCACAAATATACAAGTTGCATTGTAAAAGGCCTGATCACTTTACCTAAACGAAACTGTGAAATTATTAGAAAAGTAAATATTTCTACAAATGTTATTATTCTTAAAGTTGTAAGCATGACAATAGAACTGAAATCAAAATAAATTATTTGGGTATTCATGAATGTTTATCGAACATTTTTAATTCAACAACAAGGCATATAAGTTTTTTTCTCCACCGTCTGTACCAACTTTATTGGAAGATTACAAGTAAGTAAAATACATGTAGGAATGGCCAGTGACAGTTTTCAAAGGTTGATTACAAAAGCGCTCGCTGTTAAAAAATAAGTTATATTGAATTTTTTTTTCCAGCAATGATGCGATGACGAACTTGCGACACTGGCGCAGAACTGGGCCAACCAGCCCCCCCCCCCCATTTTACCACAGGAAGTGCGTGGGAAGTAGTAGGTATAAAATATCCTCTTAACTCAGTCGTCTGTTGCATCGAGCACGTCACCTGACACACGAAACTTACGAAAATATAGACCCCGACATAATCACTAACCATTAACTTAATCAGTAACAACAGATCACCTCAATTGCCGCACCACAGACCACTAAATGCTCCAAATTATTGACCTTAAATGGACGGGTGTTCTAAACAAATTTCGATGTAATTTCCTGAAACGAGAAAGGAAATTTTGCTTTTGCGTGACGAAGCGCGTTAAGAGGAGACAAGGATAAATCGACCCATTATTGCTTGAACTCCATCAATTGTCGCAAATATCAAGTGGTTATAAAATATTGCTACCGACAATATTTTCATTCCCTTATATCTTAAAATTACAGAAGCACGATCCGGTGAGATTAATTTTTTACATAATAAATTATAATAACCAGAGGCTTACTACAAAATTAAATGTGAGCCATTTTAGTTTTTCCCTTACGCCTTAATAGGCTGTCAAAACATGAGCCGTTTGGCGTATAAGCATACCACTTGTCTAAAATAACGAAAATTTTTATCGGCACATAAATTATGAGAAATTGTTTCAGTAGATATGTTCACTTTTCGTGAGGTTTGTTTACACATATTAAAGAAAGCCATCTTCCTATTGAATACTGTAACAAAATAGAAAGCAAATTTAATAGTCAATTGCTCACAGAATCAAAAAATGCTCAAGTGAACAAATTTTCTCCTTCAAAAAATATTATCAATATTTTTTTGTTGAAGACAGTTGTTGGTTTTGAAAATTCAGACGTAATTTTCCTCATTCTTTGTGTCATGTGTGAAGTATGTAAATTAAATGGCTTCCAAAAAGACAGTATTGAAAGATATTTATTCATGGATTCAGTTATTTAACTGATTGAAATTATATTTGTAAAATTTTCATTTTGGAATTTTTTAAAATGTAAATATTTTTTACCGGTAAAGAGTAATTTGTATCCCAAAAATACTTAACTTTAATTGTTGTGATTGCGCACACACAAAATGTATAATATTCTGTAATATTTAACATTCTCGTAATTGAATAAAACAGTATTTAACGATGTAATTAATAATCCCACTTAATAATACAAATACATGAGTGTAATTTTTTGAGTACGCAGAGGATCGTGTGTATTAAAAACTGCTCGGTAAATAATCTGGAGCGTGCGGACTTGGCAGACGAGCGAGAAAAACACTGCGGCAACCAATAATACCTACGCTTGTTCTGTGATCCGTTAGGAGTTTCAAAGGAAATGTTTAAGCTGACGGTGGCTCGCGACCTGGAGCTATTTTTTTGCGTTTGAAGCCAAGAAGTGCTGGAGCGATAAGCGCTACAGTGACACGCCTCTTCGCCGCTACGCGCAGGGTTCTGAACTGCCGTGCCGTGTTCTGTTGTTGTTGTGTGCAGGTGTGCAACCTTCAGCGCTGGCAATACCATTTTATTGCTATAAGGTTTGTAGTAAAATTCTATACTGGCTTATGTCCAAGTTCCACTCGTGCCCGGGAAGAATGTCACCAACAATTTTATTATTGTATATTTGTAATAAATACTGATCAACTTGTAGATATTACTAACAAGTATCATTTCATTCATCATGAATAAATTCTAGACGTATAAAAATGTCAAATTCACAAATTTAATGTTATTGGAACGTACAAATAATGTAAAATAACTCACTTCCCGATATGGTATAATTCACATTGAAACAAAACACAATATGTCTTTACAATAACTGCTCAAAATAAGGAAATTTTTCAATACTTTTGATTTGTAGAAGTATGTATTTTTTTTGTAAAATAAAGTTGTCAATGATTTTGTTTTGTAACTGAATGTGCTAATTTTTTGTAAAATAAACTTTTTGTAAACATACTTTAAAATGTATTAAAACATGACATTTCAGTCACTTTTGTTAAATTTCTTGTAAATGTTTTATTTTATTTGTACGTCCAAACATACTAAAATTGTGATTTTTACATGCCATGCTGCCAAAACAATGCGGACTTTCCATTCTTTTATTTCATGAAAAGGCAATTGCGAGTTAGTTCTACTTTTTAAACAATATTTTTTTAAATCAACTTTTTGGTGACCAGCACCCCATAAGGTCAAGCATTTCAGAAGGTCGCTTTTAACGATGTTGGAGGGCTTCAACAATATTTACTGAATGCGTGATATCGTGGAAAGTGCCATGCCGTCATTGTCCGGGTAGGTTTTATTTCGTAGGTAAACATATTGGGAATGCATTTCATACTTTCTTCAAAAACCCCGTATTTACAAAAAATGCTGCAACCAAGTTCGAGTGCCAAATAGGTTTGTCAATTCGCTCTACACGGTGTTTTTAACTACATTTCAAAATTCAAACACTGCCTCTATGGGCTTATATTAACGATAATTCCTTGAAGCAAAATGTTCAGATAGTTAATCTAGTATTTTAAAATGGAAATTTATGTTAGCAAGAAAGCGCCGGGAGTCGGAAACTTCACGAACCTTAGTGCATGTCAAGTTGCATATAACGAAGGGGAACGGAACTGGCGCGGCATGCGGTGACCAGCTGTACGCAGGCCACCATGGAAACACGTGCATACACTTCATCGCCATTACTGCTGTTTGTGTGTTGTTGGAAATAACACGCAATCACTTCTGGCCATCTTTACTACTCAATTGCTAATCTCCCATTGTTCGTGTAGTTTGACACACGTGTACCAACAAGCAGCCACTAGCGTACTCTGGTACCACGAGTACCTATAGTTTATGGTGTCCTATGCGCAGGCGCTCGCTGCATTGCACGCCAGTTTCGTTCGCCTTCGTGGTATGCAACTAGTCGTGCGTGCAGGTACATGAAGTTGCGTTTTCCCGCGATGTTTGGCTAACTTCGATTTAAATTTTGAAAATATTAGATGAGTTTTCCAAACATTTTGCTATTGGGATTTCTTGTTTGTATTAGCCAATATGTGCTGTGATTTGAGTTTCAAAATGTAGTTTAAAAATACTTTGTATGTATTAAAAGTAAATTTACAGTTTAAAGCAACATAATTATTTTGGTCGGCACGTTTGCGTGCATATGAAATATAACTGGAAACTTCTTAATTCCCTCCGAAATTCTTGGGACTGCTCGGAGAATTTGCTTTTATTTGAAAAAGAGGAAACGTTTTGGAAAATGCCTCTCTATGTACTTTGAAGGTGATTATGAAGGGTATTAAAAATAGCTATTTTAATACTTTTTCAGTTAATGATTGTAAGTTTGTTCTGCGTTAAGAGGGATCAGTCCCCGCCATTTTGGATTTATAATTTTTCGTCATAACTTACATTTAAGTTGTTTTATTGAAATTTTTCGCAAGACTCCACATAAGTAATAGGCCATTGCCTCACGCTTTATCAAGTCGTTACTTTTCACTGTATTTATTAATTTTTAAGAAGTAACAGCTGGGAAGAATTAAATGAATTTTTATTGAGGGTGACTACAGCAGTTAAACGAGCCACTGTTGTCAAGCAATGACAACATCATAAACTGTAAAATTGATTGTTCTATGTCCTGCTGTTCCGTAAAATTCAATAAAAATATCTATAATGCAGGTTTTTTGCGAAAATTCTAAAAATCCAAGAAGAAAGGGACTGATCCTCCTTAAAGGAAATATCGATCTGTGCTCTTCTCCAGTTAGTTCTGATCACTAGTCGTGAGCATCCATTATTATTATCCGCATTGGCCAAGAAAACAATGAGGAGAACGATCAGCCATTTTGGTCTACTGGCGAGAACACCTACTTTGCGAGATTACATTCTTATCCGGTACCCCCATTGTTCTTGGGTTTAGAATTTTATGTGGTTGTCCTTTGGTGACGTGTACTACGAAAGGTCGTTCGAAACTACTACATAATCATTGCGTCCTATAGAACACCTTGTGCGGCCCGCTTGTTCTATTACTGCGACATTAACTGAGGTCAAAAATAGGTCTCCGTGTTGGGCATTTATTTTCTCTTGAGACGTGATTATTACCCTCGGATAGACGCCCGTAACTTTCAAGGATTCATTTTGCGACAAGCTAGTCTCCAAAAAGCTTTGTGTTCTCGAGCCTCAGTTAGTTGTTCATTGGCTTATTCTACAATTTTGCCTCGAACCAGGTAGCAAAGGACTCGGTCCTTTTTTCTTGTAGGTTAGTTATTGTCCCAACTTCATCCAGGACGTGGCTTACATATTGCCAGAAAATTGGAAAAAAAGTGTCAAACATAAAAGTTGCTCGCGGTCCAGCATGTCTGCTCGGGTCTCTCACACGTGAATGCAATACATGACAAAACTTCTTCAAATAACTCGAAAACTTTTACTTTCTGCACTGTAAAAAAATTTCTGTTTAAATTTCTAAACCAGTAATGTAAGTTTTTAACCTATACATAGCTTGTAAATAGTACCACATATGAGGCTGCAAATATAGGAATGTTGAGCGTTGCAACTTTGCAATGGCAGGAACCACCCCACGCACTTGACTCTTTCATGAGCAAATGTAGGAATGTTACCGCGGATGTATGGGGGAAATCTCTACAACTCACTGTTTCTCACTGCATACATTCACCGATATGGTAAACAAGCGAATAATTTCTTCGAGTGTGCACGCTGTGAAATAAAGACCCTTTCTCTGGCTGTATTTTTCCCCCATCTCGTTTCCCGGTGGGACAGACTCTGAACTCTTTGATTTCGGGTTGCCTTCTGGAAGTAAGCATGACGAAGGCTACGATAAGCTGGCACGACTACGTGAAAAGAATTAACAGATCTTCAAATCGTACTTTCAAGTGAGCATACGTATAGGTAATATTACAAATTTTGTGGGTTAAAACTAACAAGAATAAGGGAGAACAATTAGAGCATAATTGACACAACTTACAACATAAATGCTCATCTATTGAAAGCGATAATGACGACAATGCCATGCGCATCGCCGCTACTCGTCTATATCTGAACTGGCGCACTATGTTCTTGTCGTACTACTTATATACCTCTAGGGGCTTTTAAGTGGTCGCCCTATAATTAAAAACTCCTATAAGCTGTTCACGGTAAAGTGAGCACTTTTGAGGCCGTAGTTACTTTTTACTTTCATCAATTTTTTAATCCTTTATCCACCTTTTTAAATAAATATTGCCATGTAAGTAATAAACATAAAGTGTGTGTTCCACCTCACTCTGAAGTTAACGTCTGAGACTGAAATAAAATATAGTTATTGACTATTAATCCAGATGAGATAGTTTTCAAAAGTGCTCACTTTACCGTGAAGAGTCTACATCAGAGTTTCACTCGTGTCCTGGTAATTGGTTTAGATTGTAAAACGCAGCAATATATAAAAGCAGCTGTGAACATTGTTAGAGGTCTCCGAAAATTTTTTTTATAGATGTATGATAACTTTAAATTATCATTCTATCCACGTCTGGGGTATGCTTTATTTTGGTAAGCAAACACAGTGGAGATGGGTTTAATATTTTCGTAAAAAAAAACTTTTTAAATCATGGCGCAACGCATTTCAAGGTAGGCGTAAAAGTATATCGGGTATTTTCTTCTCGCACGTTGAGTTTTCAAGATGTAGTTACTCATTGACGGCGCATGGAGCTGCCTGATATTCCTGAACCACGAAAATAGTTGAACCTTAATTTGTCGCGCACGTGTGTGCATGGCTGTAGTTTAATTTTATTCTTGGGGAGAGCCAATATAAATTATATTAGTTAACTGTACTGTATGGGTGTAGTCCATTCACCATTACTTTCTTTTTTTTTTTTGAAGCCCTGCTAAAGTTATACTTCCCGGATATTCCTCCACCTCATGCAGATAGAGGCTAATCGAGTATAGAAAATTACACAATAGTGACGGCGCACGACATTCCTGCGCTCTCAAGTGTAATAATATTTTGAATAAGAACTATTTTTTACTCGGTATTGCCAACACACCTATTTTCTCCCAGTTTTATTTGAATATTAATTGTATATGAAATGCTATAATTTATTCATAAAATATAATCACAAGTTCAGTGTAATAAAATATGAGGTATTTTTTTAAATGTAAATACGAGTATAAAACGTTTGTGATAAACTATTTAGCTAGGAAACAACAGAGAAAGTCACACAGGGGGTGATTTTTTAAACGTTAGATTAAAAAAAGTGTAAAGAAACCACGAATAGACTATATCAGATTAATTAAGTTTCCTCTAAATAGTTAAGTGCTTCTTGGATAAAAATAAATTTGTTTTTTCTTTCTATTGAAAAACAACCCATCTGAATAGGCAAAGCAAATGTTTAATCTCAAATTAAATAAAAATTCCGATATAAAGTGTAATAAAAAACCCTAACAAAATAACTTTATTTAATGCAGTATTTTTAATAATGCACTAAGACAGATTTATTGTAATTATCCATTCAACTAAAAGATATGCATGCAGTAGCATTGCTTTCAGAAAAAAACATTCCCAGAGGGTGGGAGTTATTTTGCTAGTAGAGGGGGAAAGGACATAAAAAATTATCACTTCAACTACAGTCATAAGAAAGAACAGTTTACGATCTTTGGAGTGTAATTATCTATTGATTGTGTTGGCCTACATTCAAACCTGATATATTCTTCTTTGTCTTTTAGGGGTATAATGCTCCAGAATTCTGTGTAAAAATTCATCACTTGGAATTTTCTCTCCTTCAAACAAAATCCTCTTGCTGTGATCCAGTAAACTATCTCCAAGTCTGTTTCTCAGTGCAGTAAATGTTCTTTTCATAGCACTAAAGGAGATTTCATCAACAACAGCTATTGATAGTGAAATAGTCTATATTTTACACTAGTATTTTTAGATCATCATAACCAATAGAATACTGAAGAATATTGGTAAATGGTGATACACTGGAGGTAAAAACTTTAACATTTAAAAGACTTTCAGATCTGCTTGTAAATTATCTTAGTCTATGCCATGTAAATACTGACATAGCGTGTTAACATGAAACTCTTTCATCTGCTGAATGCGTTGGAATTTTTTGGGAGTAAAGTGGGGAGGGTAATTTCCAAATTCTGGAGGGAAACGGTAATATCCCACCACCCCACACCGCCCGCCTAGCTTTTGAAGGAAACCCTACATGTGTGCAGGAGATTTTATTGCAAGTATATTAATGTTCTAGCTAATTATTGTACGAGCACAAGTATCTAAATTATACTACATGAATGCCTGATAGGCGTATCTGAGTTCGTGAGGGATGGAAGTCTTAATAATAATACAAAATTTGAAATTTACTTTATTCACACCGCTATTTTTTACACCATTGATCCATCTATATCCACTGTTACCCCTTTTATTTCTAAGTGAGCGCAATATTTAATGTCTATTACAACTCTAATTAATCTCCTTAATGTCTCTGTTTGGTTATAGTCAATTAACTCATAATCATCATTAACACATGTTCAGTCTATCTGTTTCAATCATTTGTAATGTACTTCACTCACACATCCACTCCAATAAACCAGTCTGCCGGTCGATTCACTGCACCGATGCTCGCAGTCGCAGATTTTTCTCCCGTCGGTCACTTCTCTCGCTACTCCTCATATATCGCTGAAACTCCAGCCACTTATCCACTCAATAACTCCCGGCTCGGAGGACGAAGGCACTTTTTATAGCCGCTAGCCTTGACCTGAAAGGTTCTCTGCCACCTGAGTCATGCTGAGAGAAACGAGGTAAGCAATCCGAAGCATTCTTCAGATGTCTCAAATAAACCCGAAACTCAAGGTGGGGAGTGTCACGCGCATTGATAGGCAAAACAGGCATGCTATGTAATAATTCCTTTGTGATAAGCTGCTGCGTTTCGGACCTGGGGGCCGGGTTGGAGCTGGGCTGGTGGTCGAGCAACCAACCTGTCATAGGTGTAGGGCGATGGGGAGAGCTGAAAGTGCACTTGGTGAAAGCGGGTAGCATATTCCAGTGTGTAGGGAGTGTACAGATTCAGCACCCCAGAGTGCGGGGTTGAGTAGTCGTGACTACTGAAATAGCTATTCTAGTTCAGCCACCCCCTTGATGAAGGCCTACGTAGTAGTCACTGGCTTCATTAGGTGTAAGAGCAGATCGGGTGAAGCATTGTAACCTTCTTACTGGACCACAGCCTAGTCCTACTGTTGGTCCCGGTAGAGGGCTCTTCGCATGGGCCAACGAGCTCTGGTGGGGCATTCTCATTTGGGCAGGGTTTACCCCTGTGCTTCTGCGTGGGCCGAGACCGGGTCCCTTAAATGGGGCAGCGATGCGAATATATAGCCTAGCGCTGCTCAAGTCCATCTGCACCTCCTCGAAAGGTCAAGGTTGGAAACACGGTGTAAATACCGTGGCTGACGGACTGAGGACGATAATGGGCTAGTGGCAGACCTGCCACTCCACTGGCATAAGCCATGGTGAGGTCATGTATAGCTTTCCAGAGGCTGCATATGTTCTTTGCCTGCGGTGATGACCTACGAGCCGATTGAACAACCACATCTGAGGCCTTTGGGTAGATCTCGGTGTGGCGGAGCTCCTCAGAAGGGACTGACTGGCTTCCTGGAGGAGTTAGGCTTCTCCTGGGTGAAAAATCAGTGTGAGCATGATATAGTCGTGGGAAACCAGGGGATTAGAGAGAAGCCCCAGACTTAGGCTGTGCTGATCGTGGGTCGGACTCTGGGTGGCATTGGTTGAAACTCCCGTTGAGAGGAGGCCTAGAGGCGGGTAGTTGCCTGGAAGGCGGCAAAGGCGGCCCGTGTGGCCTCAGCAGCCAGGAGGAAAGAGGGCGTTCCCTCCCACCGAACCCCCATGACACACAGTGCTGGGTTTCGTAATGGGTTCTTGTCACTTGACTACCCTTTGGCGAATAAAAGCGGTGTGTCGCTGGACCCGGTTTAGAAGGGTTGATGCTCGCTAATGAAAGGATGTGGGTCTGGTCCGTCTAGGAAGAGGACATGTTTACGAAGCGCGTTAGTAGAGGTTGGATAGGCCTCGGCCCCATCAAGGTGGCGCGTGCAGATTCATCTCTGTACGATGCTGTTGACAGGCGAGGTGGTAACCACGCCCACCCACAGCGATTGGAAGGAGCGTAATCTCTTTCTATTGGATTGCATTCACCTCAGCCAATTAAAGCACCGTAGTGCTAATTATTATTGTCTGGGTGCGTGCAGACTTTATGGGACTGGCCGGTGTGAATAGCATGAATTACCTAATACCTGAAGTGGCAAAATACGATGTCTGAAGTGGCTTTGTGACTGAACTGAAATACACTGGAGAGCCAAAAAAAAAAAAACAACTGGCATAGTTGTGCGTATGCAAATAACAGAGGTATGGAACCAATCAGAGTAAAGCGATGCGGTCGGCAGCGCCTATATAAGACAACAAGCGTCTGGCAAAGTTGCTAGATCGGTTACTGCTGCTACAATGGCAGGTTATCAAGATTTAAGTGAGTTTGAACGTGGTTTTATAGTCTGTGCACGAGAGATGGGACATAGCATCTCCGAGGTAGCAATAAAATTTGGATTTTCGCGTACGATCATTTCACGAGTGTACCATGAATATCGGGAATCCGGTAAAACATCAAATCTTCGACATCGCTGCGTCCGGAAGAAGATCATGCAAGAACGGGATAAACGACGACTGACGAGAATCATTGAACGTGACAGACGTGCAACTCTTTCTCAAATTGGCGCAAATTTCAATGTTGGGGCATAACAAGTGCCAGTGTGCGAACTATTCAACGGACCATCATTGATATGGGCTTTCAGAGCCGAAGGTCCAATCATGTACCGTTGTTGATTGCACGACACAAAGCTTTACGCCTCGCCTGGGTCCACCAACACAACCATTGGACTGTTGATGACTGAAAACACGTTGCCTGGTCTGACCAGTCTCGTTTCCAATTGTATAGGGCGAATGGACGTGTACGGGTATGGAGACATCCTCATGAATCCATGGACCCTACATGTCGACAGGATACTATTCAAGGTGGTGGAGGCTCTGTCATTGTATGGGGTGTGTGCAGTTGGCGTGAAACGGGACCCCTGATACGTCTAGATACGACTCTGACAGGTGACAGATACGTAAGCATCCTGTCCGAACACCTGCACCCATTCATGTCCATTGCGCATTCCGACGGACGTGGACAATTCCAACAGGGCAATGCGACACCCCACACGTCGAGAGTTGCTACCGAGTGGCTCCAGGAACACTCTTCTGACTTTAGACACTTCCATTGGCCACCTAAATCACCAGACGTGAACATTATTGCGCATATCTGGGACGCCTTGCAACGTGCTGTTCAGAAGATATCTCCACCGCCTCACACTCCTATGGATTTGTGGACTGCCCTGCAGGATTCATGGTGTGAATTGCCTCCTGCGTACCTTCAGACATTAGTCGAGTCCATGCCACGTCGTCTTGCGGCACGTCTGCTGCGTGCTCGCGGGGTCCCTACACGATATTAGGCAGGTGTACCAGTTTTTTTTGGATCTTCAGTGTACAATACTAGTGCTGGGCGCTGTGCATACTGTATGTTGCCCTGAATTATACTCCTGTTCTACCCAATGGGCACAGGGGAGACCCGACTGCGCACACGCTGTACAAGGTACAGATAAAGATGTACACCGTACACAGATAGTCATACCCAAGATAAGTATTTGTTCCCTAACACACGGAAAAATGTGACTGAATAAATGGCGCTGCAGCGCACAAAAATTGTTTTGTGCTGCCCTGCCTATACCGGTTTTTAAAAATAGAAACATTCAGGTGATAGAGTGTTGAAGTAGGCGATAATGTGCGAAACAGGGCGCGGGAATGGTGCACCAGAGTACACATATTTTATCGTACGAATTAAATTTATTTCTGGATTAGGATTTTTATTTTAAAATTTTTTAATTCGAGATATAAAACTAATGTGAAATAGTATATATTTCACCACCCAGGTCGGCTTCCTTTGTCTACTGTCCTTCCATAGGTCATGGGATGTAAAAAGGGTTTAGACTCAACGGTATGCTATTCTACTTGAAACCAGCAGAGCTTATTTTTGTGATGGTTCTAAAGTGTTATATGACAAGCAAATGTTACACACGGACGAATATTTTTAATTACTTTTAGTTAAATTTCATTAACTGCTTAGAGAAAAAATTATTTGTGACTCTTCCCTTTGGCGTTACGTCACATAAAACCCCAAGGATTGGGTTGTTGCATGTATACCTATTAAACATACTAGCTACACATGCTCACAAGTGACTCGTTCTGCAAACATTTATATGTAATTTGGCTTTTTTTTTTGTGTCAGACGCTTCTCTATCGGAATTGTCACACGCCGCTTCAGTCATAAACGTCACATGAATGATAACGGCTTTGAAAAATGTTGCTTAAAAACAGGTTGTGTTCTTGAACTGAAAAATAATCATGACGAGGTAAGTATAGTTTAGCTGCGTTTAAAAATAGTTTAAAATGGTAGCTTCTGAAAGGCCTTCGTGTGTTTTTTGAGTGTGCTAGTTTACTTAAACGCGGTGTTTCTAAATAACTTTCTCATTTACTACGGCATTCGTGTTCTACGGTTTTCTCTGTTTTATAATTGGGTTACATTGTTTGGAAAATTTTTAAACGTGAAATGCATAGCAATTATTTTATATCCATAAAATATTATGTTAATTGGAAGTTACGAAATTCTCTGCAATAAGCATGATCTAGAATGCCAATTTGAGAAGTTATGAATACGATGCTGTGCAGATTGCTATAATGTATTGTATTTCCATATTTGAACACATTATTGTCATTATATAATAGCAAAATATCATTTAGTAATGGAAGAGAAACCTGTAATATTTTTTAAATTAATTGTTATAAAGAATAATTTTATACGACTATTTGAGCCCCCGAGTTTTCTTTGGTAAGGAATTAGTGACGATTAAATATAAAACATAAATTGCAGTCATAAGGTAGTTGTGCCAGTTTAATTTAAGTTCACTTAAACTGTAAACAGCTTTCTTAAAAAAACAATAAAATACAAGGCAAATAATTACAGTCTAAAAAAAATTAAACCCGCTTATAACTATACAAGTTTTCAAAAATCTTTCTGTGATTTTTTATTGAAAAAAAGTTAAAACGACATTTTCCTAGTTAGTATCATATAAGGCTAGATTAATACAACTTTCTTAAAAACTTTGAGAACCTATGCTTGAAGAGAATTAATTTTTAATAGCAGACCAAGAAGTAAATTTTGTCCTACAAAATGTGGTAGGGCGTAGCTATTTGTTTCTATTTATTATACAAATAAACTATATTTCCGATTTTCCAATGAATAAAAGATCGAAAACCACACCTTTCCAGTTCGTTTTTCACAACGCCTGATTAAATGACGTTTTCTAATGGGTTTAAGTGTATGTGATAGAAAAAAGTCTACTTAATAGCAGATTAAGGATGAACTTCGTCTTCCAAAGTGTTATAGGGCCCAGCTGTTTGTTTCTGTTAGGTATGGCTATTTCCGCATTTCGCATGATATTTTCTCCGTTAGTAATCTGTTAAGATTTCGCGCTGTACCGCGTAACTCACAGTCAGGTTTCGGCGATCGTTTCTGATAGTCAGATGTTAGGATGGTTGATATTTTCCACCACTGGTGACGCTTAGTGAACTGCGCAACGTTCTATTAGAAGTTCTTCCAGTTCCTCGTTCGTTTGCCCCCTGGTCGGTAATAGACTCTGCCAAAATGAAGTGCTCAGTCGTCCTACCCCATAGTTATAAGAGCTGTCATCTACCAAAATAACGATGGCAACCGAGAGCTACCAGGTCAAACCAAAATATACAACCCACCGACGCGGATTGATCTATTCGAAAAACATAGTATTAGAAGGAAGAATTTCATACCAATTTTTTATAATGCTCATGATTGTCGGAATTAAAATGCAGACGGTAATTTTTATTATCTTAACTAATATTAAATAACTTAAAAATTTACTTTTTTTTTTAATTTTGTATTTAACAAGTGATTTAGAATGTATTTTCTGATACACCCGAGGAAGTGCAGTGCAAGGAAACGTTTCAGAGAACCGACGAATGAAGGATTGATGGCGATCATATGGTGACTTTTACTTTGAAGACACTAGCTCGAGAGTCGGGAGTGTCGATGTTACATACTCTCTGCCAATTTAATAGCCTGTAACAGAAATTCCGTTGCCAGCCATTGCTCGAGGCTATATATGACGGCTTTATGCGAGACTGTATTTCAGAAGGTACCTAATTCTGACTTGGGTTGGGACCTGCCTATTATACACCTCGTTATCGCTGCTGAAGCTTGACACAGCACAACAACGGGGCTTCATGCGTGTTGGTTTTGATTCCTTGGGAAGAGCCTCACTATGGCTCTCTCAGAAAGATACACGGTTGCAGGTAGTTCACGTCAAAGTGAGCACTTTTGAAATGAACCTACGAGAAAAAGCACTGGCTCCCTAACATTATGTGCTTTAATGGTGACACTGACTCGCATTCTTTCCAGTTAAGTTGGCAGCAAAATACGAAACATAGTCCTGTAACTCAACGACGTATTCAAAGTTTAAAGTTTAGGCTTCTCGCAACTGAATTTATCTAAAACATTTTCTCCCTATTTTGCGCAGGTTATAGTAATAATCGACACTGTTGTTAACATATTTATTTTCTCAACAATTTCACAGATTTCATAGTTACACCTGAAAGGCGCATTAATAATGTGATAGGGTCGGTAGCAATGCTAATTTGATGAACGATGGAAAGATACAAAATTAACAGAGAATTAGATATTCGGCAGGGCTTTCAAAAGTGCTCATTTTACCGTGAACATCCTATACCAAATGAAAACATTACAATGTGCCATTAAGTGACTTCATTCTTCGCTTATGTCTGCACAAGGTCGCCTGTAGGGAGTGCACCAGCATCGCTAACGAGAAATGGGATGGTAACCAAAGATGAAAGCGTCCCCTACACTCAGAAAAATGTTTTGTTTTTGAAATCAAATTATTTTGTGGTTTATATTCCGTTGCCCAAAACTTGGATTTGGTTGATGCAAGTAAATATTTATTTGGCTCTACGTAAATTAAAAAGTTTCGGTAGAAAAAAAAAACTGAAACATGACCGATATTCGTCTGCTGCCGGACGCTACACATTTGCAATCTCAGCTAAACTGACTAGTGATATAAGTTAAATATTTTAATAGATACATACATTTCAAATACTAGACAAGGTTCGTTAATAAATATTTCAAGTTTTACAGCTGAACTTTTAAGTTTCCTGTTGAACTTGTTTAATAATGATGTTTATACTATTATTAAGCATTAATAAATGCACAGACAAACATCGTTACTCTCCTATTTGTCACAAAAAAATATAAACAATCTCTCAAGCTGTATTTTCGAACGTACGCAATCAAATGAGTGGCCAAAAAATATATATACAGTTGATTAAACTACATATTTTGATGGCTGTCTCATTCATTTTGGCCCAAGACACAGGTTTTGTTCATACAATGTATATTTAGTTAGATGAACAAAATTAATTTTGTTCCTTTACAAGTTTTGTTTACTCAACAAAATATTATGTTCGGGAAACTAGATATACTTTTGGCCCTATACAAACAAGTATTTTGTTGACTGGAACAAACCTTTCTCTCATTCGACGATTCACTCTTGAAGGGATGCATTAGCAAATGGATCCGTTTGGCGACTATTAGGAAACACGGTGTGTTGTGGCATTATCTTCACTTTGCCCAGCGCTAGAACCCACTTTACCACTCACGTCAAATGGTTCTGATTTGCCAACAGTGTTGTGCAGTGAATTCTTAAATGAACGAGTTAATGCGAACTCGTTCATATTTCGCAAACTTGTAAAGGAAGTCACTCAGTTTTTACACTATGAACTATAACGTTCATTAGTTCATTTATTTAGCAAAATTATTTTCATTAATTTAATGTCAGTTTTTAAAAGTTTTCTTATGCCTTGCTGATTTTTTGATGGTCTCTAATTCTATATATAGAGAGCAAATAAACTGCCTTCAGTCTCTAGACAACCTTAGCGTTACTACTATATAAGAACTTCATTTGCATCTCTCGTTTCCATCAGCAGTTATCAAATGTCAGCAGAGATGTCCAATTAAGGAAAAAAGTTGTCCTAAGTATTGTTCATTGAAATACCTTAAAATGCTCCTGTAGAATGTTATGTTTAGCATAGGGAGCGACAATTCCAGTGCCAGAGCGGCCAGATATCGGACAAGCATGTTGGAGATGTTTTTCATCTTAAAGTATTTCCATTATCAGTAAACTATTCAAGGTCCTAATTTGATTTTTTTTTGTTACAAAAAAAATTTCAATAAACGTATTCACTTTTCAAGAAAAAACTTTAACTTGAACGGCAATGTTTTAGATAAATTGAACTTTAACTTTTAAATATTAATTTTTAACTTAAAGAACTAATTTTCCCCTAGGCTAATTTTTATCGTAAACATGCAAAACACTGGTTGCCATTTTGTGTATCACTCTTATTGGTTTCCTTCTGCTGACTTCTAAGAAACACAGCTATCGCCATGTAATAGTGTATGTCTGTATATCCGAAGAGTATTCGGTGGTCGAGGGTCGTCACATTCATTTGACGAGGAGATTGGACCGACTACTGTTCAAGCCAAATCCCGGCATGACTCGATCATTTCTGAGCACTGAATAGACACATATTGATTTGTAACTCGCTTAAATAGTGAGATGTGTTAACATTTAGCATTATGCGTAATCCGAAGTTATAAAATTGAAACATTGTGTGTTTTCGCAAACTTAAAGAACTTTTTTTTTTTTTTCTAAAAATACGGTTTCTATAAGGGCTGGACAAGAAAACATTAAATTTTTACAACTAACACCTTCACAAGTTGTGATGCAGTTTCGTTATATGTGCGACCGTTTTTAATATCTCGTAATTGAACAAATGCGTCCATGTGAAGAGCCTAGACGTAATGTTACACGTAATACACAATACCGATAGGATTATTTCAACAGGAGCAGTATTTCAAGTTGAAATTTGATTAAGAATCTGTTTTATCTTGTTGTACAATGAGTTCGGATATTTCTTATGTGGCCGAGCGAGAACTGCAGCACACGCACCAATGTTTGTATAAGCTAATCCCGGTAAAGTGTGCACTTTTGAAAGCCCTCTAATTTGGAATAATAGTCAATAAATATATTTTATTTGAGCTTTAGACGTTAACTTCCAAGAGCGGTGGAATATACACACTGTGTTTACAACTTACATGGTACTATTTTTTTGGAAAAGGTGGTTAAAGGATTAAATATGGCTGAGAGGTAAAAGTAACTAGGGCATCAAAAGTGCTCACTTTACCGTGAACAGCCTAAAGTAGAAATGACGGAGGCACAATCGCGCTGCTCTTCTACGGCGAAACTTGCGCCATTCGCACAGTATTCACCATGTGTCACAATGGACTCTTAGTCACTTCCCCTTCCTCCCCCCGGGTCAACTACTTCTTCCTCCAGCGAGCTAACATCTCGTCAACAACGAGGCCTCACAGCGCAGTTTGTTTCGAAAACAAAGCCACGCTCTGGCGAGGGAACGTGCCGTAACCATGTTTGTGGAGCACGAAACCTGTGTGCGAAGTCCAAACAATATCCTCTGTAATTGGAACGGCAACTCGCCGTGTAGGTGATACGGTCGCTCCCAGGACCAGCTTTCGCCCGGGGATTTCCCCACATCGCCTCGCTGACTCGCGGGCGAGGCCGAGGAAATAAATACGAGCAAATTGCCCTTGGTAATGTAGCCTTCTTCTGGCGTCAACCGACGAACCTAAAGAGATCGCGACAACCTAACTGCGTTGGTGCGTGCGTTTCGACCATTTAGTGGTGAGTAGAGTAGAGTACGGTCGTAACTTTGTTTTGTACTGGTGACAGCTGAGACTGCTGACAAGAGTTAGTTTATTTACTGAAGCTGCTGACGCGTCACATACGACTGTGTTTTGGCGACTGTGTTCGAGGCTACACGTCCTGCAGAGAGTTCCTTCATGTACTCAGTCGTTGCAGACGTACTATCGTAGAGGTGATAAACTATAATTATAACCAAAAAAACGCTTACATTGCTTTTCAGATGAACGCATTTTCTTACAGTGAGACGACGCAATCCGAAGATTACTTGCGTGCTGTGGTTTACTCAAGACTAGGAAAACCGATTCCGGTTTTTTTCCGTAACGATGAAGAACGGAAACCAACTCCGTACATACAAAATATCCATTCTTTCAGTATTGCCTATAGCCTTGAGTTTCCGGAACACACAATGCCGAACCTACACAACGTATTCTTCGGAGCTAGAAACCAGAAAATTATCTTTCCGTGGCATAACTTTCTTGCAACATAAACTTATTTCTTCAAACAGCAACAAGCAGCGCAAATCACTTTTATAAACGAATAACAATTCAAACACCGAAACATTACTAGAAACAGAAAAAAATACATGTGTTAGTTTACACAAAACTACAAGATTATAAGGTGAAACACTACAGGAGTGTGGTAGGAGAATGACAACAGTCACGGCCTTGCATTTTTTTTTTGGTTCATATCCCACGCCAGTACAAAATATTCTAATTTTTTTAACACTTTTGTCTTACACTTAAGCACTCGTGTAACGAAAATTAATTTTTCTTCAAGTTCATGCTTCACAAACGCGAAATTTAATAAACAAAGATAGAAAGTGCTGTAAAATTTACGGAATGTCCGTTATCGAAGATAATGGAGTATTTGCATTCTTACAAATATTTCTGGATAATTTTTACCGGTACTCTTACGTAACTCCACAGAAATATTTTCTAACAGTCTCAGCGCAAAGTGTCATGTAGCTCGGCCACCACATTCTCCAGACTTGTCCCAAAATTACTTCTTTTTGTGGGGGAGAATTAAAGACATTGTCTATGGCGTGCTTCTAACAACGAGGGAAGACATGGATACAGAATCATACCAGCATATGGATCTCTCAGCTGTGCTGAGGTCCGCCGAGCAACCGCGGACGTAAGGAGAGCATAGTCGTGTTTGATACAGGACGGTCAACATTTCAAACACTTATGAAGAGTGATGTGTGCGAATGAGTGTTCGCAGTTCACAGTGGTTATCTCACACTTTACCGGTATTTACAGTACACCCGACGTCCTTTTGATTGTACGGAAACTAGGTATGCACGCCATAATAACAACACGTTTCGTTGATTTCATTTTGATTGTAGTAAGGATAACAACAGTTTTCGTACATGTTCATTGTGCGTATTCTGCATGTCCAAACCAAACTATATGCCTACATGATTTATTTTATTCTGCATAAACTATGCACGTCAGAAAACAACTGTATTTGTAAATGTTATTTCCTTTCAGACGATCTATCCAACGATACTATATACGACCCCGGTTCGCATTTGTAATTTCAAAGCTCACCCCGTGTACCCCAACCTCTGGTATGTTCGGGGGAATGGAATTACTACCAATCGATAATTCATACAGGGTAGAGTTATCAGAATTTTTTCGCGAACCCCCGGTGTCACGTTTTTTCCGAGAAAAAGAGATGATCCAGGTGCTGTGAATCATCCTATATATACGAGTGTAAGCAGAGACATGAGCAGTGGTGGATGTACCACATTGCATAATGTGTCGTGAAAATATGAGGGTGTTGTAAATAAAAAAATTAGGGGTGTTCTTCTGAGGAAACCAACTTGGTATTAAACTACAGATGCACCTATTGCATCGCATGGTGGCGAGGCGTCTTTATGCAGAATCATTCCCGAAACGATGGCTGCCAACATAAATGTCATTCAAGATCCTTCATCAGAGTTTAAACGAAACATATTTTTTCGAGTGTCAAATCCTTTGACTAGATAAGCCTTCGGCGGGATAAGACTTTGGATTTGGAATAGCGTTCTATGCAGTGCATTGACATTTGATGTCACCAGAAGCGTCACCAAGATACATCATGTGCCAACGAATAATGTGTGGAGCATCACAAAACAACACTCTTTGTATTATCCCAAGCACCCAGTACAGGTGCTTATCAAGGCCAATTGTCCACCATGGATATCTTTTTGCACATGGTTGCAGCAGCAGTGTGCTAATGATCCACATATCTCTTTTGCGAATCTACAGTATCAAGAAGTCTTACGTTGTTTGAAGACAACAAGAATCTTGGGTTTTGTACTTTCCAAAGTTTCAGAAAAAATTGATATGCTCATACTTATCATCATTTTCCAAGAAAGTGGAGGTTACTCATACATAAACAAGTTATCTCCTCATAAAAAAATTGAAAAAAAGGTATTGCTTACAAATAGCTAACAAATGAGAAATGCAAAAGTCTGGTGTGAAGAATGCGTAAAACAAATTTAGGTGGAAAAAAATCCGAATGTTAAATCTATTGCGCCATATCTTATAGCCGTTTAACAAATACTGCATGACATGCTTCAGTCACCTGCCTACAAATATGGTTTTACATAATGCATTCAAGTGATCTTGGTGAAATCTACTAGGTATCAAATTTCAAAACGTTTGTTAGACACTCATCAGTTCGTACTATTTTATGATGTCTGTAGCTGGTCGTTTTGTCTGTTAGATAACTGATATGGTTTATTGGTTTCTTTAATCTCGCATACATTAAACTGCACACACATCATAGACAAACATAGGATTTAGGCGTATGGTGGCTTGTATCGTAAAATTGTATCTCAAACAACTATCTCATTGAAATAGATTCCTTTCTGCCCTCTTTGGTTTCGTGTCAATCGAAAATCTTTCAGCGGAATGAAGAGAACAAAAAATTTACAACGTATGAGGTAACTAACTAATTCCCGTGTATCTAAACATAATTTAGTTCCCACGAAGGAACAATTTTGTCGAGTCGAATCCACGAGCAAATGAGCTCCCCAGTAGAAAGGAATAATATGAAGTTGCCATAAGTTCAACTTCTGATTGATTTTAACCATTTATGCGGTTTAATATACTAAAAAAGCGTGTGAAACTGGTGTAAATATTCACCATTCAACATAATCACTTCTTAATTAATCACGATTTATACCTTTTTGTGTTTTAATTTTTTTGTTTGAAGAATTAATGTATTATAAATATCAGCATACTTCTTAAAACTTAATACTTAAAGCACACACAAAGGTGATCGAGTGGAAGAAGTAAATATATGACGAGAGGAAGAAAGAAGTGTTATCGTAAAAATGGTATATGGGCGGTACATACAAATTTCGTAATCCATGTGACGAAAAAAGAAGTATATTATATCATTTCACTACACAGTGATATCTTCCGAATTATTTTAAGAAAAATTATGGTTTTACTCTACAATTGATCTTTAGTCAATCGCCAGTACACAAGGCCAAATATTAACTAACATTAATACAAATTTTAAAAAAAGCACGAAGTCTTAAAGTAGTACACCAATAATAACCAGATCATATCATGAGTTGTTTGGCAACAACCTTAAAGACACGCGAGTCGTATGACTTTTAAATTATTCTAAAATTATATATTTAACATAAAATGGTCATCATTGCTTATAAAACTTTGTTAGAGTCTAAGATTTTTAACGCAGACAATACATTAGGAAGGAAGTTTCCTTCCCGTTCACTACTGGTAAACGTTCTTTACCTTAATGATTTTATCGGCTCTCAAGACATCGCTGTAACAGCCACTCAAATCTCTTCACTCACTTAATGATTTAAAAAATTTGCCTGGGAGTTACTTTTAATAATTATTGGTTTTGTTATTTCATTTGTCAATTAACCGTGTAAATGTTTCGTTATAAATTTTCAATTTTTTTCTTAACGACTAACAAATATGAATTAAATACACGATCTTCACTTGCCTTTATAAATACCAAGCATGACACAGGAATATTTAGGTAGTCTTCAAATTCTATTCGTGTTAATATTGACCACTGTTGGCTGAAAATGTTTCAGTATGGCGTTGCTTTAGGACGTAATTTTTCGTTTCGGGGCTTTCTTTGACGTTGACTAATGACCATACTCGTTGCAAAACCTCATTTCTCAATGCCTTCTAAGTAATTACCGTACATCGAGAGTTCCATGTTTGAAACGCAAATGTCAAAATCCTCGATAAACCGGTCCGACCTTTGCTAAGTGCTCCACGTAATCTTCCCTTACGTAATCGTAGATGTCCACTTCCCCATTTGCAAGAGATAAAAGTTGGATGAACTTCCCTTAAATAGCGCCGCTGCTGTAGACGTAGGTGTTGGTAGGCCTGGAAGTGGCGACTGCACGCGCTCATTTCACCGACGTGAAAAGTTATCACATAAATATATTGTTATCGCATTTTAAGGGCAAGTATTTCTTTCATATTTACAGTGTGTGTGTAACCAATTATAGAATATTTCATAATATTTTTTTTAAATATGTGTCATGAATATGAAGAGCTCACAGCTCGGCGACATGAAGTAGCAGACTCTTGTGTCCATTGTGCAGATGAACTTGCTTGTTGTCTCTTGACAATGAGCTCTTGAGAGACGATGAGGGTGAGATGAAGTGAGAATGGGACAGCATCGGAAAGCAGGGGCCAGATCTGGTCCTCAGGGTATGACAGCTAATCCTGGTTGTGGATTACTGGAGACGTGTTTCTTTAGACGCTCTCATAATAGTCCTGAGCCTTCCGTGTCCTATATTAATCAAATTGATATTCCTGATATTATATGTTGGAAGACTTTTGCGGTTCATGAAAGTGTTATAAATCAGACCGCTATTGCTTCTGTTGCTTAGGCTCCTGTGTTGTTTTCATGTAAAAAAGTTAAATCTGAACTTGGCGATGAGAACTACTGGACCGATTTCGTTCAAACAAACTTTAATACAATCCATGCATTATATACAAGCTGTACATGACCTAAAACATGGAAATCCCCACATTTATTAACTAACTTACGAAACATCCATATCTCATCGCCAAGTTCAAACTTAACTTTTCTGCGTGAATACAATACAGGAGCCTGAGCAACAGAAACAATAGCGGTCTGATTTATAACACTTTCATGACCCGCAAAAGTCTTCCAACATATAATATCAGGAATATCAATTTGATTAATATAGGACACGGTAGACCCAGTACTATATTATGAGCACGTCTGAAGAAACACATCTCCAGCAATCCACAACCAGGATTAGCTGTCATACCCTGAAGACCAAATCTGTACAATAAAGACATAAGAACATAACTTTCCTGACTTTGCATAACTTACTTAACACAAAAATTGCCCTGTTTGGAAACGCCAGTACTTGGTCTTCCAATATTTCTAAAAATCTTCTTAGGATAATATATTCTCCTTCGGTAATATCCTCGTCACATCCAGCGGGGGATGGAGGAGCGGAGTTCTTTAAAAATGCCAAAGACAGGTGCGTGGGCTTAACGATGCACAGTTACGCACATACGCCTCGTCAACATAGAGGTACTTAGGGATGGAGCAAGTTACTCTCACTGACAGAAGAGTCAACATAATGTTTGTTTGTATAGGGCCAAAAATACGTTCAGTTGCATCAACAAAATTCTTTGTTGAGTAAAGAAAACTTGAATAGCAACAAAATTAATTTTGTTCAGCTAACGAAATACAAGGTTGAATAAACAAATCCACTGTGTTGGGCAAAAAGAAATCAGACCGTCAACACAAATATTTTGTTGAATCAACTGTAAGTATTGCTTTGGCCACTCATTTGATCGCCTTCGTTCGTAATTACAGCTCGAGAGTTTGAATTTTTTTTCGTGACAATTAGGATAGTACCAGTTTTTGTTAATGCAGTTATTGATGTTCAATAATTGCAGAAACATTCTAATAATACAAGTTCAACAGGAACCTGAAAAAATTCTGTTGTAAAACTAGAAATAATTATTAGTGCTTATTGTCCAGCATTTGAAATTTTTCCATTTAGAAACATTCTGTTTTCTTCAGTAGTCACTAACTGAGGATGCTAGGGTGATTTGGGTTCGAATCTCGTTCACGCTTAGTTTCTTTTATTATTAACAGAAACCGTTTAATATACGTGGTGTCAAACAAATATTTAGTTGTACCAACCAGATAAGAACAACCTTATAATTTGGTATCAACAACAAAACATGTTACTGCTCCTATACAAACAGTTGATTTGGTTGTGTCAAACTGACTTTGCTTGATTCAACGAAGCCTTTTTCTTAGTGCTCAGAAGCAGTAACGGGGATTAAATGGGCCATGACCTGCAGTAAAGAACAGTCTCAGTTTTTACCTGGAGTGATCTCAGAAAGCCACGAAAAACCGAAAGCCGAAATCAGGACGGCCGGACCGGGATTCGAACTAAGGTCCTCCTGATTTTGAGTCCAAAAGTATAACGCTTCACCACCTCACTCGTTGCAAAAAGAAAGACTTAAGTCAACTTAAATGTGTGGTTATAAGTGGTTACGAATTACTTGGTTGCCGGATTTGTGGTCAGAAATTTTGAATTATTCCTGTGATTTGTGGTTCTAACCACATTTACTCTCCGGACTTTTCACCACAGCGTAGTGCCTTAAAACTGTTTGAGTGCCATTATTTTTTATGTGTTTTTAACATATTTCAAAGGTTTTATATATAGTTAAAAATTAAATTTTTTTTTATTTATTAATCAGATTAAAAATAACGTTTAACTACTTTTTGTTTAGTAAAATTGTACGCATTTTAAACTTAAATGTTGCGCCAAACAAATTTCAAAAATATATAGGAACACAATGTTTGATTTCAATTGAAGTGTTTCTTGAAGTTTAATGTACGCCACGAAGAAATTTCTTCGAATTCTGGCATTTTGTCCTCATGTGATCAGAGTTTAACGGCCAGCTATTTAGTATTTAAATTTATACTGCAAAACTTTAAATAATTTTATAGTCGAATCACTTTAAAATAAATATTATATTCCGTTATCTTTTTCTATTGACATCAACAATTTATTTCAGCTGTAGAAAAACATATAAATTATAAAATCGTATAACTTCAGCAATTATTTTTTGGAATTACTAGTCATGGGTTTTTCTACTTTTATCAAACTACCGTTCGATGAAAGAAAAAAAAAACGAATTATAAAGCATACTAAAATAAAGTAAGTAATTTTTGGCACTTCAACGTCCTTAAACGATTACAGTGGTTAGCAAAGCGGCAGTTGAATCAGTTTTTTTTCATACACTGACATGCTACTCACTGAAGACGTAATCAATTATTTGGTGCTTACTGTACAATCAGAGAAAAGCACTTGTACTGAGCGTATGGGACAGTAAAAATCACTGTACTTTAGATAAAATGATTACAATCATTCGAGGCAGTTTAGTGCCAGTCAGCGCAACTGTGTACTACTGCCTCATAATTTGACTTTTAATGAAAGCGAGAAAAGTACCTGCCCATAACTGCCTTCCGTATAATTAAAACTGAAAACCATGAAGAATGTATAAAAGAGGGGGGTCTGTCAACCATATATTCTAAAATAAATTATGTTGTTCAAAGATACCCTAATTGGTACACAGTTACTCAAAATGACTGTACTAAATTAAAGAGCCACAATAACTGAAATGATTAGTAGAGTAGCCAGGGATTCCAACGAAGCAGCTGTCACTTTCTTGTGGTTTATAACAATTAGTTTGTAACAACTTACATTGTGTTATTGTAAAAGAGAGGAAGGAAAATTGGGAGGAGAACCGGAGGTGCTAGGTCATGTGGACGTTACAGGCCGCGGATATTCGACCGATATAAATCAGACCGTCAAATAATGGACTAATATACAGAGAGGTCTGTTTTTTTACATAAAAGATAATCTACTGCCTGCAAAATTTTCTCTGTAATTTACGAGTGGTCGTCTCATATATTATGTATAAATAAAGTTTGATCGTCAGTCAAAGGAGAGTCAGTTTACTTGAAAAAAAAATTAATTTCTCAATTGTTTTTAACTACCAACTAGATAATTGCACCCATGTTCTGAGCAAAGAGAGCGCTAAGATTGGCGAAATCCTCTGGCCTGTTAATACGTTGCCAATAATAGAAGGAAAGGAATACGATACTTTTACGTAATGGCAATGGCAATAGTTTCAGTTAATTGAATCACACGTATCAAAATATCAAAGTGATTAGAAAATTTCGCTATTCAAATAACCAGCTACAGTAGTAGACGGAGTCGACAGACGACGGGAAATGAAATGAATCGTTTATATGAGTAAGCCTTCAACTGTGTACGGAAGGCAGAAAAGACAACGGCATTCGCAATTTAGGAACGATTGTTCTCTGGAAGAAGAGAAAACGGGATATGAAAAAAAAAACGCTATGCGACGACTTGTTCCTTCGCGTATTCACTACGACATTTGAAAAGAAATAATTATTTTTCTTTTGTACAGGAAGGACACCGTGCTGTATTTGCACTACCGTGCACGTGGGGAATACGTAGTGGTATCCTGTGCTCATTCTGTTTCTCTCCAAGAAACTTCTCGATACCTAACGTTACGTTCAATACGGTTAATTTTACCCGCGAAATATTTCACATTACTTGTTCGTTATTCCTTAAGTCACAATGACATCCCTGGATACCACAAAGACCATAACAGTTCCAAACATAACCCTCTAATGGTGCTAAACTTTATTATTGTTGAAGTTTGTGTTTTACGTCGTGGTGTCACGCATAGAAACAGACAAACAGCGCAGGATATCCGGGATAAGAGTGGGTTCAGAGAAAATTGTACGAACTCAGTTTGAATAAATTTAGAATTATTAAATTGTGGGTAGTAGTAAATCAGCATCGGACAAACACCCTTGCTTCACAAACGTGAATACCAATCAGTGAAATGATATTCACTGAAGGCCAGTTGATAAAGTTACTGCCGACTGGTGAATCAAGCAAATTAACTGGGAACATGTGACGTATAGCAGTGGAATTCTTGACATCCACTGGGAAACACAAATAAACCAAGTGAAATTCAGCCATCATATTATATAGTTTTCTGGCACTGATTAATTTACATTGTTTTCACTGATTTGCCTGAATTCACAGTGTTTCGAGTTTAATGTGCGCAAAGCTATCGTGGCCTTTTTAAATTTTTTTTTATGTTCTGTAGTTTTCATGTTGTTCTCTTTAAAAAATATGAGTGAATTATATCACTAACATTGAGTTCCGCTGAAATACTCGTGAAAGCAATTGAATTTTCAACAACCTACTGGGTGGAAAATTGGTAAAAAAATGTTTTTTCGGTGCATAGCTCTAAGAAAGCCAGAAGTTATCCCGCGAAAAATACAGAAAGGAATGGATTCTGAATTGCCGGAACACAACGCAGGCCAAGTTATCAGTTTCCAAATCATAATTACATAACATTTTCCTGCAACATAAACTGTCAACAATATTTGAAAAAGTCATTAATGTATATAAATTTTTGTACTAATTTTGTGCATTGACGACACTGTCTTCAATATGTTCAATATCTTATATAAAAAGAGTAAATAAGTTGAATGTAGGAAGACGTAATTCTTTCTGTTAATGTTTAGTTATAATTATAATGGCAGTGACTAGAAAATAATTAAAAAAATTTGAGTTTTTTCTTAGTTTTCCTCTATTTTTTGTAACATATTTTTGTATAGTCATATACGAATTTCGACCCACGTTCAGTGTCACTTAATTTATATGAATTAATTTTTTTCCGCAATTTCTTTACAGATTTTACTATTACATTTTAAATCTCATATCTTTTCAAGGACAATTTATGCATTTGTGTTTTGTTGTCATCGGGATAATCATATAAAATTTCTTAATTACGTTTTTTATATATTTGTACACATAATTGTTTTGTTAATCATGGATTAAAATATCTGTTTCTATATACACCATTATTATTTTCATATCTTATTTTTATTAATTATAATAGACATGATAAATTATTTCGTTTGGTTATATCTCTAATTGAACTACGAATATGTATATATGTATACATATACACTGAAGAGCCAAAAAAAATGGTACACTAGCCTAATATCGTGTAATATCGTCTAGGGCCGCCGCGGGCACGCATGAGGTGCCGCAAGACCACGTGGCATGGACTCGACTAATGTCTGAAGGTATGCAGGAGGCAATTCACACCATGAATACTGCAGGGCAATCCACAAATCCATAGGAGTGCGAGGCGGTGGAGATCTTTTCTGAACAGAACGTTGCAAGGCATCCCAGATATGCTCAGTAATGTTCATATCTGGTGATTTAGGTGACCAATGGAAGTGTCTAAAGTCAGAAGAGTGTTCCTGGAGCCACTCGGTAGCAACTCTCGACGTGTAGGGTGTCGAATGTTATCGCTACCTCGGAGATGCTATGTCCCATCTCTCGTGCGCCGACTATAACACCATGTTCAAACTCACTTAAATCTTGATAACCTGGCATTGTAGCAGCGGTAACCATTCTAGCTGCCACCGCAACGCGTTACTCTGATTGGTTCCATACCTCTGTTATTTGCATACGCACGCCTATTCAAGTTTTTTTGGCTCTTCAGTGTATATAAGGTAGCTGTTTAGTGAGGCTGCTAAATTTGATGCATTGTGTTGTGTAAGGTATAATCGTATGTGTGTTGGTAATATTTTTTTACTTTTGGATGACAACAAATTTTCTTGGGAATATTTTGAATATTATAAGTCTACTTCTAAACCAAATACACCATAAGACTCATAAGACAATATTTTTAATTTGTAAATTTAACTGAATAGTAATTTTCTTTAATTCATTCAAATGAAGAAAATGGCGAACGCTCACTCATGACCCTACCAATTAAGTTGTATCTCAAAGAAGTTTATTTGATATTAATGTTTGGTTTTATTTCTAACTTTATATATTTTCGTCTACTTTGCATATATTTTATGTTGTGATATTTCGCTTATCAGTTTTTCCTGAAATTGTTATAATAATTTTTTAAGTCAAATAAATAAATTATTTTTAAGTTACATGTTGCAACCTATTTAATTTAGAGTGCCATAATGGACATTATTTAAAGTTTTATAGGTAATATTTCTTAAACTTTCATACATATTTCAACATTAATATATGCTTTGAATTATATAATTCATTGATACCATTTTTAACTGAAAATAAAATTTTTCCAAAAAATGTTTACCATTAGGCTATAACTGTTTTCATTGGCATTAGGCCATAACTGTTTTCATTGGATATACATAATATCCCATTCATCTTGACCACCCACAATAACTCCGTACAGGGGCTCCAAATGAAAAATTGTATAACTAGAAAGGGGAAATATTGCTGCTGTGGAGTCAGCCTTACTGCATTATTTATTAGTGAGATACGAGTACTAACATCAGTTTTTTAAGTGAAACCATGTATTTATTGGTCAAAAGTTCAACGAAGCTCGTCAAGACCAATTTAAGCATGTAGCACAATGTACACTGTCACAACATGAATATTAAATATGACACAGAAAGTGGAATCTCTACTGCCAGTTTGTAGTACAATGTCTTAGTAATTTTATTTGTGGCCATCATGTAGTCGGCCCTAGACCCAGTTATTTTATTTGTGAGTTGTGTGTTTCTTTTTCTAGTCCATTTTTTTTAGTGTTTCAAAATGTAGCGCACCTGATGTATATGTTGTGTTTTCTCTCCTTGTGAGACTGCATGTAGCAGACTAGTCTTAACTGCACGGACCAGCCTAAATTTTATTGTTCGCTTTGGCCTAACATTTATGCACGTGGTGGCTGAATTATTTTATTCATCTTGGGACAACCCTTCTGCACATCGCCTCCCCTTTCTTTGTTTGTGGCGACGTAGTCAAGTTAATTTCCTCCATCCTGGTGTTCGACAGCGAACTATGTATTCTTGGCCGGGATATATCTTAATTGTTCCCGTGGATTAGACAGTCGTCATTGAAGACACTTTTAATGAATACACATTTAAGACGGTGAGAAATTATTGTATTTTAATATTTTAATCATGTTGAAGCAATGTTATTTATTATTATTGTTAGGTCATTTCAACAATTTTGTATCACGTTCCATGTCCTACAATTTCCTAGGACTAATCTTGGTCATGTTCTGTTCTCCTTTACTGCGTTTACATTAAACTGTCATTAATTAATTTTGAATGATGGCGAACATAATTATTGTATTTCTTTAAGACCGTCATTTATTTGTGTTTTATGTAATAAAAAGAAAATAAATGTAAAGAAAACACTTAGTAACGTACAACGACAAGTCATGTCTTATTATTTATAGACAATTTATTATTGCTCTGGGCCCATGTTTTTGTTACACAAGTTAAGTGTTACATTGATATATTTTTATTTATACTCTCTTTTTTGTACCATGAACGGTCACCCAGCATTATTTTCGTATTACCGAGTCCTATTGGACTTTTACGGGCATATATTATTGTGTCTGTCACTTCCTTTCATGTCTATTTTGTGTCGGGTCCTTTGGTATTTCTATTTCTTTATTATGCAACTTGGTTTGCTATGTTTTTTGTAGCATTTGGTTTGTTGTTTGTGCCAAGGGCTCTGGGCATTTCTGTGTTTGTTGGAAGTCGATATTATATTTTATTAGTTTCTTATCGTTTGGTCGTACATAAGCACAACTATTATTTACAAAATAGGCAATGTCACTGTTTTGTTTGTACGACCTAATTTTCAACCATATAATAAATGCTGACAGTCATAAATATGAACATTTTCCACCACTACCAACAGTTAGCCAACTGTTAACTACTTGTTTTTTGTTACTTGTAATCACATTTATAAATAAATGTAATTATTCATTTAACACTTTAACTACATCATCATATATTACTTGCCTTTAATGAATTCAGTTTAAATAGCCTGCTCGTATTAAAAAATATATATTGGGTTTCGTCAATTTTTTAAAGAATTGAAAACTATTTTTTTTGTAATATATATTTTTTATATGCATTCGATATAAAATGTAACTGTATATGTGAAAATTATATATTTTTGAATTGTAAATACATTAAATACTTTAGATAAGAAGTTATCATTTGAAAATATTTTACCCCTATAAAAGTATTGCATTGTAAGAGATGTCGGTATTTTACTCTTTTTTGGAAGAAATATTACATATTTGACAAATATTACAAATAGTTTTAAGAAATATTGCATCGCTGAAAAAGAAAAAGAAGATATATTTTTTTAATTTCATAAGGTTTTTATATTGTTACTTTTATTAATTTTCGTAAATATTTATGACTGTAAGAATGCTTTGATTCAGCATCATTTAGCCAGTCGCTTGTGAAAAATTTGTAATGTTCACCGGATTACATAATATCCATTTTTAAACGAAACTGCCAAAGCAAGTATCTTCATGTAATGGAATTGTTACAAAGTTTATAAAAGTTTGATTTGGGGACTGCTGACACATTTATAATTTACACCTAAATATACGTAATTATTTATATATTTATCTGTATGGAAACTTAAGGCCTCGTTTTTGACAGACAACGCAGTGATATCTGAGACACAGATATTACAGTTTAGCGGATATATACCCAAAGCGACCAAACACTAAAGGATGTTCACGGTAAACTGAGCACTTTTGAAAGCCTTATATATAATCTATTTGTATGTAAACTACATATTGTTCCATTACTTGTAAAATTAACATTGCCATGTACCTGACCACTTTATTCACACGCCAGTCGTGCGAAACTGTGGAATTGTTAGGAAAGTAAATAGTTTACAATGTTGCCAACTCTTAAAATTATATACGCATTATCGAAACGAAAACCAAATAAATCATTTCAGTACTCACACATGTTTGTCTGACACTTGTAATTCAATGTTAAGACATGGTACTTATTTCCCTACGCTGTTATTAATTTAACTGGGCCCATGGGAATCAGTGTTCCAGTTGAAATGCATGCAGGCAGGGCCAGTGAACTTTTTCAAATGTTTGATTTAAGAATTGCTGAAATAACTGTGAACGGCGTTTCTCGAATTTAAAAAGATGGCCGCCGTGGCGTAGTCAACTGCAGTGCCAACCTACAGTACATGGACTCTTTGTGAATCTCGGATAAGACATATGAGCACGTGTAGTTTATAGTTTTATGAATCACTGTGGTTCATTTTGTATGTTATTCCTCTACTAATCATCCGACATAAAACGGGGAATTAAATCATCATATGAAAATTATGAGGTAAGTAACAGGCAAAAAATGAGCTGATAGCTTTGCCTGAATGGCAGAAGTGTTTTGAACGAAATATAGACCAAATCAAATTTCAAAATGTTTTAGGTTTTTTTTTTTTGTGTGGATTAAGCATTCATTGTCCCACCGTGCTTCGTCCTGATCGGATTATAAAATAACTCCATTCTCTATACATTTTTTCCTTTCTCTAATTGATCCCAACACTATGAGCTGAGATGGTTTTACTGATCTGAAAGGAACAGTAACATCCTTTTCTGTTAGACTAACACGCTAACTGTGCCGGATAAAGTAGCTCACACGGATTTGCTTTTTTATACTGATTTGAACAGTTTGAAAATTATACTGATTAATACTGACGTCACGAGGAACCAATCTAGAACAAAATTCACTTAGGAAACGACAAAGAGATTTTTTTCGGAACTCCCTAAAAGACCGAGTACCATGAAGTTGCACTTTTCACGGTTAGTTTTTTTATTGTTTTTTTTTTCATAACTGCGAATTGTTTCAGTGAAGTAGATAACTTATCAAGAATACAAAAGGGGAGCGGTTATCATGATTACGTACTTCAAGTTCAGGTTATACCGAATTGAATAATAGCGTGTTTACTTTTATCAGTGTGGGATTTTAAATATTATCTCTTAAGAAATAAGTGAAGGTCAGTGTGCGTATCTCACTTTACGTTTTGATCGCCAGCTTTACTCAACATGTCTAGCAGGTAAGACGTGCAGAATTTTTATTATTTTCTCATGATCATTCTCGCAAATATATTTCAGTAATTTTATGTACATACTGTCTAGATTCTTTTATAATCAATTGTGTCAAAATTTAAATCTTGTTATGAAATTTATTTTTAACTTAAGACGTCATGGTAGTAATAAAAAGTTAAATTGCAACTTATAACTTTTTCAGTGAAGTCCTTGATTCTACAAAAGATAAATCAAAATCATTCTCCAGAAAACGTCCTAATCTTGTATTCAAACCTAAATACCTATCAAAATCATCATGGTATTGGTTTATGTACGATATTAGTAGGTCACGGGATTTTATCCTGACCGAACGCCCATTAAGATTTTTATTTTATGTGTTTCCCCACCCCAACACTAAACCTCTCCTCACTTAACGTGCATATGCCATATCTTTTATGATGTTATTATTGAACTTTAGGTGTGGTTTGATAACTTGAAATTTATGAGATATTCCAGTTTCGCAGTTAAACAAAACGATTTTTTTTGTCACTGTTGGCACCGATGCATTTAGGGAAACTGTTTTGATAGTAGAGCGTGTTTTTCATAAATGCATGCAATAGAATACATCAATGCAAATAGTTATCAAAATGGCGTGGATAGTGCAAAATATTTGCTCACCTTGTTGCAGTTATGAGGGCCGGTAGACAACACCAAAACAAGTCCTTGGCGTGTTAGTATACTTCACTCAGGTTCGCTCTTCACGAGAACATCTGACCTTGGAAGGAGGCAAGAATCAACAACTTACTTCGAAGGTATGCATCGTAGCTAGAAATAACATTCTTCATCCTGAAACGTGTTTTTCATAATATTTATTTCATTGTATAGAGCAGTAACAAGAGTGGGTGTTAAAAAAATTGTGCGTTGAGTATGAAAGTACCCCTGAATATCACTTCAGATTCGAATGATAACTCAGTTAAGGATTCATAATTTGTAACTTTTACATAGTTAATTAAAAAAAAAAAAATACGCGAGAGAAGGAAGAGACATACCGATAACTTTTGAACAATTCCTACTTAGCAGTAAGCAACGTAAGTCTCAGAATAAAAAAAAACGTGGAATAAATTTGGATAAGCCTATTTCTTTCATGGCGTTTGTGATTGTACCCATGACAAGCATAAGAATAACTTTGACAACTTATATGTAATAACGTAAACAGCAAGTTTTTCATTATTGAGAAAATAGTATTGAATTATTTCCTTTCAGTATTTGATTTTACAGTTCTTGGAAATTATTGCCAAGATTTAACTATATATTTTTATATTTTCATATGTTGTGACTTTTGGATTTTCCATATTCCTTTTCCTGAAGCCTAAATGACGCAGTGAAAGTAAACGTCTCCACTTATTCTTTTTTTGTATTATTACTGTTTTTGCCCTTAATTTTCGTAGATATTTGTATGGAAATACTCAAGCAAATATTACTGTAAAATATTATTTTCCATTTAACATTAAGAGTACGCATGTGAACATATTTCTATAATTAACTTAATGAAACGTCATGCAGCGTAAAATGTCAGCTCATCACTTGCTTGTGGAATTGTTGTTACAGGAGACAGAACCCTGACAACCCCCAAGGGAGTATTAAAAGGCGATAAGCACCATGTGGAAGGCATTACTCATTTTTATCTCATACACAACGAGAACGATGGCGAACACTTGCCCTACGGTATGTTATTTTCAGAAGCATTACTTAAATAAGTTAAATTGTTTAATTCAGTAACTAAACGAAATACATTAGAATCTCACTAATAAACAGCAATTTCTATGTTCTAATGTATATTTATAGAAAATCTGGACATTAGACGAATACTCATAGACTATATGGCCACTTAAAAAAATGTTTTGTTCTGATAATTAATATATTAAATATTTACTGCTTAAAATATTACATTACTTTACCTTCATTAGCTTCTAAATATTTCTTCCTAGCACTAATGTATCTTCATTATTACTGTTTCATTTCAGTGGGTAGTTTAAATTTTCTTCATAAAAATACAAACGGAAACATTTTTATTTAAACACATTTGTGAAAAATTGCTATAATGGGTTAGTTGGAAAAGAGAGAGGGATTATGAACCAAAAATTACTTAATTAAGTTAGTCAAGTCTACTTACTTTCATAAAATTCAGCTCTTTATTAAGGAATTGAAACAATAATTTGCATTATTAATATGTGTTTGCTAGTAAGTGATAGAAAATATGTTATTAATTCGTTGCTACGCGTTACCACGCCGTGCAAAATTAGTTAACAAAATTTGAGACCATTCGTCGCCACCTTCATCTGTTCTTCTCGACTGGCCTTCGCGTCGAAGAATTCTACAACGGCGCCCTGAATAAAGGTAGCGTGCGTTTTACACCCTACGACGAGGCACCATAAACTAAGCAACGGGTTTTAGAGTCGTGGCCAGGAGCTGTCCGTTGTCCGCGAAGAATGCCGTGGAACCGGACCCTGACAAGGAGCAACAGCAGTGTCAGGCAAACGAGAGTTCCGCAAAGAAAAACAAACACTGGTTATCTAACGCCCGCCGCGTTATTACGGTGAACATTCAGGTCGACAAACAGGAGTAGAACCTCGATCGAACAATCTGTCCCCTGGGGTCCCAAGCGATGATGCGCGAAATGGTCGAGGCATGATTCTAAAATCATGGGACACACATTGAGGGGTGGTAGAGCTCACCTAAACTAACAATTATTGTATAGGAATATATGGACGGAAGTGACGCGTTGAGGCACAAACACAAAAATAACACATGAAATGCAACACAGTGTTTATTTACAACGTCACCGCTAAATGCCTTTTCACAGCAATGTTTATAATAATTGCTCACAATTGCTACCACCGACAGTAAGGCAAGCTTGGTAGCGTTGGTGGAGTGATTGGCGAACAGATTCAAATACGCAGGATATTTCACGCACGCCACCATTGTCAGCCAATCACGCCATATGTAGAGGTCACCAAGCATGCGTGACTGTTGGTGGATGCATTTCCAGCAACTGTTTTAACATTTTCTGTACGGAATCACTCGTTAAGTATGCTGCTAATGAACATTTTATGGTTCCGTTAATGTGTTATGTTTTTGTGTTTTTTGCCTCAACGCGTCACTTCCACCCATATATATTTCTATACAATAATTGTTTGTTTAAGTGAGCTCTACCACCCCTCAATGTTTGTCCCATGATTTTAGAATCATCCTGTATAATTAAAATGAGGTACACGGCTATTGTTATCTGCCTCACCTAAACCCGTCTCCTTGAGTATCTCATTATGCAGAGACAAGTGGAAAATCTCGTCAGTGGCACAAAGACAGTGTGCAGTAGGCTGGCGACACCGTGTTTTATTTTGGCCAAGTAATTCCGGCGTGTAAGTTTTTCTTATGTTCAGGTAGTCACTTTTTAATGATTCACATTACCATTATAATACAATTCATGACTACTTAACTTTAATTTGTAACTTATGACACATATTACTACATTGTATACGTTAAAAACGCGTTATTTAAGAAAAGCGTCACCCCATTGCTTATGCACACCTCCCAAGATTTTCTTCCAGAAAAACCTTACATTTCTCCCCCGCGGAGGAAGTTTTGATAAAGATTGCATTTGATATTTTATTATCATGAGGCATGTTTGTAGAATGGTCACCGTAAAAAGCGAAAGGTAAATAATAATTTTGATACAATCCACAACATCTGACGGAAAATAAAGCAGAAATAAAAATTTGAAGTAAACGATTTCAACATTAAAAACGTTATGTTGAAACGAGAACACATAGGAAATCTCCTCTCACTAATATTTTGAAACATTTTGTTGGAAATTTTATGGGAATGGAAAGGAATTGTTATGGAATAACTATTTCAGATCTTCAGAGGATGGCTTAGCAGAAAACCCATTAGTGGCAATTTCTCCCATTTCTCTGCACAGGCGGTGAGAGCTGGCTGAAAATAAAACATCAATTGTAGCATAATTGTCCTCGTCTTTTCCCCACTGTAAAACTTCAATATGTATCGATTAATTTACGCGTTAATCCACAAAAACTTCTATAAGTTATTTTTCCTTTTACAAACTGAATTTAAAAAAAGTTGAATCCAATCTTTTTGAAATTTTCAGTTCCGATGTGGTAGCAGGTATATGTGTAGTGCAGCATAAAGCGACTGAAATAACAGCCAAACGAAATGTGTGTACAGAAGTTGGCTTCTGTAGAATATATGCTGTACGTCTGAGGCAGGGTAATTAGTAGAACCAATGTTAATCTTTCCACAGAAGTAGTAGAAGGTGGAATGACTAATACTGAACCATCCCTGACTTCAACAGTAGAATTTATGAAGGAGGTCGGATCAACTCTCCTTTTCCCTCAGATGGCTGCTGCATTTTATTACCATTGTGAGGGCTATTAAAGAAAATATAATTATTTTCTTGTCTTATGTGGGCATTAGTCATACACTCGCAAAATGCACATGGATGAGAGAGCTAAGGAAAAGGGATCTCTAGTGTTTTCTTGCCTTCGTGCACCGCAACCAATATGCAACCCTTAGATGATGTAAATTTCGCATCTTATCTTAGTATTTACTGTGCGAAAGAAGTTGAGAACTGCCTTTCAGATAATCCCAGACGTATCTTTAGAGTGCTTCATGTTGCTTCAATCTTTTGAGAAGAACTTGTAGAAACTGCGTGTTTACAAAGGGCATTCAAACGACTCAGAATCACAGGTCTTTACAATTTGAACGAAGACGTTGTTTGTTAAACCGGACTTCAAAAGTTGATCCAACTGGCAATCAGTCCTTCTCAAGTAGACGTCAGCATATGTGAAGGTCAATCAAACCAGCTCAACCTTCAACATGTGGGACGCCTTTGCGAAGACTTAAGAATTATACAACACGTGGATCCTCTTTGTCACCTACTGAAGGTCGATCAACACTAGCTGGTATTTAACACCCAAATCCTCTTTATTACAAAATGTAAATACACGAAATTCATGATATCCGCTGTGGCGCCAACATACTGCTTGCTCCTGACAAGGAACCAACAACCACAAAGTTAAGGAAGCTACAGTAGATAGGCCCAATCATAAAAGCAGAGAGAGAAAGAGAAGGAGAGGGAGAGGGATGACAGAGAGAAAGAGAGGAAGAGAGAGAGAGAGAGAGAGAGAGAGAGAGAGCTGAAGGCAAACCGTGTAAGAGTTATTTAGGTAAAATTCATGTGCTTTTCAACTATAGATCTTAGACTAAGACACTAGGTCCTAAACCAAATGAAGAAATAATAAGCGATCCGGGTTCTATTCACTGTGGGGTCATCCATTTTCATATGTGAGAAACATGGTGGGCGTTGCATTTGACCGGCGGGTTTTCTTGAGGCTATCCCGTTTCCCCCACCCTCACGTTCCGCTACTGCTCCATATTCACCTCGCTCCACCGTCATTCGACTAACGTTCGCTATTCAACCGAACGTCTGGCAAAAGTACCGTGACTTCCCGTACAGACTGATTATCCTGTATAGTAAAGTTCAAATGAGAAGATAATTTTCGCGCAGCTTTGAGGGAGGGATGGTAGGGGAGGCGGTGTAGGGGAGGGCTGTCCCCGAGCGCGTGCCGCTGGAGGGAGGGACACTACGTAACACTGCTGGTAGTGTACCCACCGAACAGATAACATTGCTCTCTAGCACCGCGCTGCGCGACTGACGTTTTTTCCGACTGGTAATATTCACGCGCGGAGCAGCTCTCGCCCCACCCGCTCTCGACCACCGTCACTATTGAAATGAACCACCTCTACCCCTTCGTGCAGCGGCAATGGACTCGCCCGGCGCGTGCTTGCTCTTCGGCGCACTATCTTCTCATTTGTATTTCACTATGAGGCAATCCACGAAATGTACTTCTGTAGTTGTCTTTGCCGTAGGAGGTTGACGGGAGGAAAGCGAGCAGAGTGTGTGTGTGTGTTGCAGACGTACGCGAGTGCGTGCGGCGCGGCGCCTCTTCAACACGGACTCAACACGTCGGACAAGGAGGCGATACTGGCCGCCCACAACAAGGCGCGCAACGAGGTGGCGCTCGGCCAGGAGACGAGGGGCAGTCCTGGGCCGCAGCCGTCTGCCTCCAACATGCGGCTCTTGGTAAACCACTAACTGCCTCTGCGCCGGCCGGCTTCACTGTCCGCCGCGTGTAATTTAACTAAATACACGCATGCACGCTTAAAGACAGAATAGGGATTCGGTACAGATACACAAATCAGAGTTGCAAGTAACGCACGCAACAATGCAGCTATTTTAAATTGTAACGGTTTTTTACGAAAGTCATCTGATGTCACGGCAACCGTATTATATAGCCTGTGGTAGAGACCTGAAAAATTCGCGAGTTCAATGACCATACTCCATTGATGTATGTAAAATAATGCAAATATCACTATTCATTGGTTGCTTGTTGTATTAGCGGAAAAAGGTGATTCGGTCTGCATTTTATTGTGTGTTAGTTATTGGCTCAGAGTTGTCCAGGAGGTGTAAACAAACCGTTGGAGGGGGAGAGGGGGGGGGGAATAGAATAAGCAATACAAACGTACGCGGTTTTGAATTATAGTTTGTCCCGAAATAAAACAGTGAATTTTTCAGGTCTCTAGCCTGCAGTAAAGATGCCGCAGTGGAAGTGGAGTGCTCTTATGAATTCTACGAAGAAAATGGTGCCGGGTGTAGGTGTCATGGATTGTGGAGGGGGGATAGTAAAATGCATGAATGGAAAGCGTGGTCTTACTATGAAAAAAAAATCACGGAAAGTACGTAGAAATAGCTACTGTCTGCACCAGACGCTGTGGCAATTTTTTGAGCACTGCTGAGTGTGATTGGAGAGGGGAGGGGTAACAACTGCGTGCGCGGCACCGGCTTTGTGGCATCCGACCTGAAAACATTGTCCCATCACGCGCACTTCAACTACAGTCGGCTGTCGGTGAATGTCGATTTTAAATTGAAAACATTTTGACAAAATAACCGCTATTTTAAAAATAAATAACTGACAGCTCTGAAAAAAAGTATACCGGTTGAATTCCATAGTATTACTACAATGAAAAATGTGCTGGGACTTGGCTAAGAAGTTACTGAAATATTGTCAATGATTCAGTTAAATTTTTTAGATGGTGTGGTCTTCCAAAACTTTTTACTGAAACGCTTTTCATTCCGTTTAATGACCACAGTAGGTGTTGCCAATTATTCATGTTTGGGATCAGTGCTGTAACGGTTACAGCGATATGTCATGTATCATAACGAGGCTGTCATTTTCAAAATACCTAAGTGCCATAAACGTTTCAAATTCTACAGCTCAGGCGGATGGCCATGATTGTATATTTTCTGCAAGATTTCTTGAGATTCGGTTCACTAGTTTGCCGAGATATGATATAGAATCTTCATTTTTAGGTGGCAGTTTGGTTTGCTCTCTTCCAAAATGAGTGGCTTAGAAGGATATACATTTTTGACTTCTCTCCTCAATAATTAATAATTTTACATATTACATATAACGTATACACAAATTACTTATTTGTATAATACAAGTTCAGATATTTACGTATTTCACCTACTTGGCAACCTTCAAACATTGCGAACTCAATAAAATACAATAAGACTAAATTCCTGCAAATCAGAGATTATCTAATATCCACATTTTTCACTTTATCTTGCACACGTGTAAGTACTTGAAGATGCGTGATTAATCTGCCAGTGCGATTACCTGCAATGTTTATCACTCTTAAAAGAAAAATGTGTAAAATTTAGATGATAGTATTGAATAAATACTCATCCATTGTCTCAATATCTACTAGTCACATAACTACACTATTAAAATATTGCTTGTTTCGCATTGATAAAAAATATAACTGATTTATCACGGACAAACTCTTACACAAGTTCTGCTTCATAAATGCTCGTAACAAGTACACTACTTTTTAAAATTTTTATTTATTTTCGTTCATGCGTGCACTTGCGTGAGTATACGCCGTGTTTCATAATGTTCTTGTGGGACACGATTATTTATTAGAAGAAATTTGATACAGCACATCGATACAAAACCAGCACTACCCCTACAAATGCTCCATATGCGCACTCCCACTGACGTGGCATTCGTCGACACGATATTCCAGTTCTTGCCACATACTTGCTCACATTGTCCTGTCGATAGAGGTCACTGTTACGTTGTCGCGTAGTTCTTCAGCTGATCGATATCACGCGGCCACGGTGGGATAAACAAATCATATTTTACGAACGGTAACTCCACAAACAAAAGTCACGCGGTGTGAGGTCCGGTGATCGTGAGGGCCACAGCTTGAGTTGTTGGCCGTGTTCCGCCTCACGTTCTATCCGACAGTCTTGGTCGCGGTTACTCCCAACTTTCCTGGAGCCCTGCTAAAGTTATACTATCGGACTACTTATTCAGTATCCTTCCGCCACGTGCAAAAAAAAACGTAAACAAGTCTTGAAGAAATCTCTAAAGTGAAACCAACGCACCATATTCGTGCACTAGACATATAATCAAAAATATTTATTTTTTTAACATGCCCGTGAAACACTTTTCAGAAATTACATTCCTCGAAACCGAGATATGACAGTAAAACTATACAATTTAATACTACTTTTGTAAGAACTTTATATGATTAGGCATTACAAGCATAAATATTTCCCTATGTTTTTAATTCATTAAGACAAAGAAATAAATGTTATAAGTAGGTAGGGCTAAACGTCTCATCGGCAGCGAGGTCATTAGAGACGGAGCAAGTTCCTCAAGAGAGCAGGAAAGGGGAAGCAATTGACGACGGCCTGTAGTCCTTGGAAAACCGTAATCCGGATGGCCGTACCGGGAACCTAACCCAGGACCTCTCGAATGCGAGTCTCAAGGTTTACCACTGAGCCACTTTGCTCGGTAAGAAATATTATATTGTATGGATAAAATGTAATTGTAAGATTTACTTAACTAGAAAGGAAGGTATGTTGATGTAAACAAAAGTATAATATGCTTGTGATATATAATAATAATTATAAAAAAACCCAATATTTAAACCATGGGGCGATTTTTCAAAAGTTTAATTCAGATATCGTAAAGAAACCGTGAATATACTATAGCTCAGTGTTCAGGAAGTGACGTACTTCAGGGTAAAAATGGGCAGGAGTGCCGTCCCGCTGCATAAACGAAATTAAATGTAATCAGGCATTTGGGGTGCAAGCCACGACTGTAAAATGTCCAGGTACCTCAGACCGGTTATTGGCTTCCTCGCGACACAGAACGGCTCTTACACGCGTTCACGATAGATGGCACAGAACACGTTCGCATTTTACACGTAATCAGACAGGTTCTTCGCTTTCCCGTACGCGTATGTTGTGGCGACTTACTTTGCCGCTCGTGTGAAATGTACACTGAAGAGCCAAAAAAAACTGGTACACCTGCCTAATACCGAGTACGCAGAAGTGCCGCAAGACGACGTGGCATGGGCTCGACTAATGTCTGAACGTATGCAGGAGGCAATCCACACCATGAATCCTGCAGGACAGTCCACAAATCCAATCTGCACCAATTTGAGAAAGGGTTCAACTTATGTCACGTTTAATGATTCTCTCAGTCGTCGTTTGTCCCGTTCTATCACGATCTTTTTACTGGCCGCAGCGATGTCAAAGATGTGATGTTTTACCGGATACCATATATGCACGGTAAACTCGTGAAATGATCGTACGCGAACATCCATACGTTATCGCTACCTCTGAGATGCTAAGTCCCATCTCTCGTGCGCCGACTATAACACCACGTTCAAACTCACTTAAATCTTGCTAATCTACCATTGTAGCAGCAATAACCTATCTAGCTGCCGAACGCATCGCGTTACTCTGATTGGTTCCATACCTCTGCTATTTGCATACGCACGCCTATGCCAGTTTTTTGGTTCTTCAGTATATATATAAATATATATATATATATATATATATGTATATATATAAGTGCAAAATATATTCTATTTCGAATTATTTGCTGTGTTTTCTAAGTTTTAGCACGTCTTCATATTTGTTGAATGTATGAAACTCTGCTTAGCAGTCATTGATGGGGTATAGGCAGAAATGGATATATTTTGTATTTTACAGAAATGGAATGACGAACTGGCTACACTCGCTCAGAGCTGGGCTAATCAGTGCAACTTCTCTCACAACCACTGCGGCGGGAGTTGTAAGTATGCGTTTTTATTCAGTCACGCATTAAGGGTGTCCTCTCCAACCATTCTTTATTAAGAAGGATACCGCTGCCATACGCGAGGAAATAAAAAAATACATAGCCATGTATCTGTTTCTTTGGCTTTCGTAATTACGGGAAAATGCGGGTCCCACTTCATCATAATTAAGTACAGAGTAGCTCTGTAATTCCTATTATTTCTCAACATGTTGCAAATGCAGTAGAGAACAGTTTCCCACAGAGTTACTAAGCATGAGGCTCTTATGGGCGGTAAGAAATTAAATATCTTAGGATGTATATTTCGTTTATGGAGGAGCCGCGATTGTGTAGTGGTTAGATTGCTCGCCCCCCACCAAGGCGAACCGGGTTCGATTCCCGGCGAGGTCGCCCCAGGATTTTATCGCCCTTTAATTCCGGCGCTGCTACATACTCACCTCGTTTCACCATCATCGGCTCTCAAGACCTTGATGATGTTAAGAGCCGCCCAAATATCTTCACTCACTCACTCTCTCGTTTCTGGAAGCTAAACAAATTTATCTATTTTTAGCATCCGCGAGACACCGTACAGCGCAACGATAGTAACTTTGTTTTCCTTCGGTGTTGTACAGGTTGTGGAATAACTGCAGTTACAGTTGAAACCTTGTCCCTTACTCCATTAAGATCATTAGGTAGTGATGGTTTATATTGGACTTCCATAAAAAAAAATACGTAATGTGCTGTCTAGTTATCGAAGCGTCTAAATAATCGAGCATGCTTATTCCGTAAACTGACTTCGGAAGAGTATGTATACGAAAAGGATTCGAAATGTGTTTTGAAACGACTTCAGTGATCTGTATGATAAATCATTGCACATATATGCTAGAAACGTTTTTCCTTGCATTGCAGCAGTGTGAGGTCTCTCAGCTTCTAAGTATTGCTAAAAGGATATTTATTGCACTGGTTATCCTAATTTTGATAATGAATGCATTTCATCTTCTTAGTTACCCCTTGAATGTCGTACACATTTTCATTGTGAAATCTGTTACTAAAGAGCAACGACATTTAGTATATTTAAGAGGTTCTAGAGAATGAAATATCATAATCATACGGAGACGCAATGTTTTTTTGTCATTTATTATTTTTCGCTTTCTTTTACAGCTAGATTTAGTGTCGGCCAGAACATCTATGCTGTGATTGCAACCAAACTTATCTCGTTCAACATGACCCAGCCTCTATGGAGTTGGTTCAACGAAGTGCAGTTCTTCAATAAATCGTCAATTTCACCCTTCGCGTGAGTGTCTATGGTAATCTGCATACATCTAATATATACGGCTAAAGACATGCATAACATTGGTACGGTTCATTGACAAGAGTATTTATGTAGTGCAGTTAATGAGCTTTCAGATGCAGATGTTAGGTACTGGAAAGTTGGAATGCCTTGAAATCGTGGTGTAAACTGGGNATTATATACTGGAAAGTTGGAATGCCTTGAAATCGTGGTGTAAACTGGGATCAAATTTTCTCATATAATTTGCACTGCTGCAGCTATTTATTTTGCGCTCGTCCATTACCAAACTGACTTTCATTTCCGCCAATGTCCATTGTTGGTATCCCATTTACCTGGTATAGGAAAGTCTAACTTTACTAGGTGATTACCACAATATCTCCACCTGGTGTGAGGGACCGCGGTGGTGTAGTGGTTAGACTACTCGCCTTCCACCCGAGCGAGCCGGGTTCGATTCCCGGCAGAGTTGTGCCGGTCTCTCTCACGTGAGAATTGTGCCGGACGGTGGCGCTGGTGGTCGGGTTTTCTCGAGGATCTCCTGTTTCCCTCGCCTCTTCATATTCACCTCGCTTCATCCTCATCGGTTCTCAAGACCCTCTATGTTAAGGACCTCACTCAACCTGGTGTGAAGGCTCTTGCAGTTTTCATGCGCTCAGAAGTACCTATGATGTGAAGTCAGTGTTTTGATTTCATTGTGTGAAGCTATTGAGTTTCGTGAATGTCATACGATCCGTTATAATTACAGGTTTGGGAGTTTGAATTTCGTCTATATTAAATTACGCAAAACCAAATCTTTAATTTTTTCTTACATATTTGCGTTTCCTACTACTTGAATAACAAATCCGGTTGAAATATGACCACAGTTTCGCAAAATGGTATCAATATTATACGTCTTCGCAATCTTCACGTAGTCACTTTCATATAACAAAGATTAAGATTAGGTACACTGCTACAAACAAATTTGCGCATCAGGAATGAACATCGGGATCAACATGGAATTTTTTCGGTGTAGTATCACAGACAAAATAAAGGAGGGATTGAAATTTCAGTGCATTAAAGAAATGTTTTGCCAACCTGGGACAATGGAGAAACGTTTATGACATCGTCGAGCCGCCGTGCGTCGTCCATGTCTATGCGTCGATACGCTATCGCGTGGAATCAAACGGCTTTCTTTTATCCTGCCGCAGATCCGGCCGCAGATTTTGCAAATGATGTTCCAAGTCACGAATACTTCGACACGGAGCAAGCTGGCGTCCCAACAGGTAAACGACACAAGGCAACTTCTCCGACACCTCTTGCTGTAAACTCCTCGAGCCTAAAGGATCGACAGGCCGTGCTTTCGCAGTCCCCACACGTACTGGGTGTCGGGATCGAGCCAGCTTTTGCCCTTCTGCTCCACGCGAGGGTTCTGTCCTCGCTGAGCTGGCCTTAGGACACCTGCGCTCTCGTTTGACAGACGCACCTCCCCAGTCAAGCTCCCCGCCTGGCAGTGTCCTCGGAGCGGATCACGCGGGGGGTATATGCAACCCGAGCACAACCGATCAGGCGAACAGGCAGACGACGGAATTGTTGAAGCACGACATAAACACTCGTGGGAAGCCATAGCCGCGCGCGGGACACCGTTGTCGCACTGAAACTGGCTTCAGGTCACTCTTCCCGAAAAGGTTAAGTAAGGGGTGGCTGGATATCTTAATCCACTGCTGTGTTTCTATAACGGTTTTACCACTTAAAGTTGCGAACTCGAATTATATGCGATGACTTCCTAGACCTTTCCGCCAACAGAAGGGGCGCATGAGCCACCTTGAAGTGAGGTAATGTTTACAAAGCTCACTTGCGGTTCCGTAGACTTTCGAACAATGGGCATCCAGTCCCAACGAAAAGCCTGATTATTTTAATACTGTACATGCAGTCCCAACAGATTATTTGATAGTTTCTCTGTTATTAAATGTCAACCATTGCGAACGTTAATTTCGGACATTCGGTACATGTATATAAGTAGCCTTATATATGTGCATGTAGCTATGCATTTGTTCTAGAAAGTGAGGTAACCCCATTTATTACTTATGTGTACAGTATGCTCGAAAGTAATTAAATAATGTGGTAAAATACCATTGAGAAAACTATATCCCTTCCATATCTGCATTTATCTGAACAAGAAAAATTTATGGCTCGCTCTAAGTGAAGATGGCGGAGAAATTGAAAACTAGTTCCAAGTCTAAGAGACATGAAAAGTTAGTGTAAACAGAGAGGTAATTTTTAATACTCATTACGTAGCAGTTATCCTGATGGCGACAAAATTAACGTTTAGAAAATTGGTTCAGTTTCTCCTGCTATTTGCATCGACTCAAGACAACAGGGAAATTATTGATTGAACTTCCCCATCCTTCCCTAGTTTTGTAATATAATGTGCATAATGTGTATGTCACGGTAATAGTTTACTTATGAAATATTTTGTTGGGCGCCTTTCTTACTGTAGATAATATCACATTAAAAAAAACCTTTTGTAAAGTAAAAAAAAATTACTATAATTTCTTACTGTTGGAAAATGTGTTGCTTAGTCTCGAATTAAAATTGAGTTTCATCAAACTTACCAAATATTTTAAAAAGTTAGATTTCCTTGCCTAGCAGTCAGCAGAAAATTATTGATTATTTTTCTACTTCTCAAGCCACTGAGTTGAACAGGAATTTTAATTTTAAAAAAATTCTAGTCCCAGAACAAAATCATAGCAAAATAGACTTATATATAGCGTATGTAGAAAATGATGATAATTATTACGAACTTTACATCAAAGGATCGAAGTCAACAGGGTCAAACCGTCCCATCCTTCAGTACCACAAGAGGTAGAGCGACACGGCAGTAATATTCATAAACCTCTCACCCTGCTGTAACTCTCCATTAGAGCTAAAATTAGCAAATTAGGTGACAATCCACGTCGTCACATAAAATAAAATCTCCGCTGGAATATCTCTTCCTGGAAAAGATTATAGATCCTACCTTCGGGTAGAATTAAAACCTAATAAAAAGTATTAAGCAACAAGGAGAAACCAAACTGTTTTTAAAGACAAATAAAATCTACGAAATTACTTCACAACAATTTAAACAACCCAAAATTCATTAAAATTTTGGAAGACCGTCCTAACACTAAAATTACAATAATTATATTTCCATTGTTACTAACTAGGCTACCGTAGTGGTTTGAAACATTAATTCATTAAACTTAAAAAATTCAGAATATAGGAAAGTTAGTATCAATATTATGTTTACAAAATGCCCCTACTGTTCGGGATAAATTTTAAACAGTTATGTTAAAATTGAAAGCGAACATCAACATATCCGCTTGTTTATACACAATCACATTGTCAAAGTAAACAAATAAACACTAAAATACAAACTGTTACAGTTTGACAAACATTACACTTAGTACTAATATTTTTTATAAAGTCCTCCTGAAAAAACACCTCATTAATATGTACACAACAAAAAATTATTTGCACTCAACATATCTTTAAATCGACTTTATTTTTATGTTATATACTTTCGTTTCATATAATTACCAATTTATAATTGCCGACAGTGGCGCTATACATTAGCGTCGAGCGGAAACCATAGTCGATGGTGAAATTCTGCCGGAGTTGAGAATAGAATTCCCAAGCGACGCACGCAAGTGTCGCAAGGTGGTCTTCCGGTACATCCCGCCGTGGCCGCCACGCTTCGGCTCATTCCACTGCGATCTCGTCTCATATCCGTGGTAAATATCACTCGTAACACGTTACCCTGCATTCGCGACATTGTATCTTGCACTGTATTGTGTTTATTTTAATGTTTTTTTTATATATATTCACGGTTCATATTTGTTTATATGCACTGGTTTATACTGTTTGTATAACTGTCCAATCACTTAAAAGTTTTGTTCCTTTAAAATATATATATATATATATATATATATATATATATGCTTGCCGTTCAAATTTATTAAGTTCTTACACGTAACTTTATATTTTGGTACGTGTTTAACCTAGGTAATCAGCGCTTGTTATTGTCTTTACCAACACTACCTTTGAGATGACAACAAGGACTTCTTATGGCGATGTGCCTATATAGTGGTTACAATTTTACATTACGAGGGGAAAATGTAACGAGTCTGTACACTGGGAACTACCGTCTGAAATCTATTATCCTCGTTTAACAACCAACGCGTGTTTATCAGCATCAATTAGTAGATAGTGGACCACATATAACCCAAGACTAATGGGTACTGGGAAAGCACTTGGGTGGCTTTCATTTCCTTACATAAACAATGCGACAGCACTAAATTAATTAAAACATACCTTCACACAATAAACAACACCATTATAATAAATAAAGGTTTTTGCAATAAAAGCGGAACTTGCAAAAACATAATATATAATACACACAGATTGATAAATTATGATACAACGATAATATGTAGAATAAACAAAAGGATTATAAATAATAGTCTCAATTGTTTTATTTTATCCTTGAGATAATATTCAACAATAATCCGTTTTTGGAACTAACTATGAACAGGTAAGTAAAGTAAAGTGTTTTTCAGACTTTATTTCTTATGTAATACCGTCATTATGTCGTTGAAAAGGAAGCTTAGGGTGCGGAACAAAGCAAGAAATATGTTACAAACATAGTAGACTATCTTAACTATATCCGTCCATAATAGTATTCGCTTTTTTTTCAGCGGTGATGATAGCATAAACCCCAAACAAATTTCAACGTTGGCAAGATCCACTTTCTGGTTACTAGTTTAACTCTTTCTTTAAATTCTGCCGTGGCCAGTGTGAGAAACTTAATTTCGCCATAAAAGGAATATACTGGTCTCCGATGNAATTTCGCCATAAAAGGAATATACTGGTCTCCGATGCGGAAAGAAACGACGACAAACATATAGCAGCAAGCGACACTTGTAGACCATTGCGGCAGATGATAACTATTACTGTATTAAACATAAACACACGAGGCAATAAAACACAAGCAGACACAAACATGAGACACAATAACCCTAGGATGAATAAATAACACACATAACCGCAATCGCATAATCTGCAGAGGCTCTTTCTTCTCATGGCATCTAAAAGAACGGGCAGCATATAACATTATTCAGTTACATCCTCTGTACTGACTGGCTAATATTTATATATTTATGTCTATATATTTTTGAAGTAAGTCTAGGATTGTTGAATACAGGGTTGTTCATACGCTCGGAGCTGAGNTTTATATATATATATATATATATATATATATATATTTACGGTTCATATTTGTTTATATGCACTGGTTTATACTGTTTATATAACTGTGGGATCACTTAAATGTTTTGTTCCTTTAAAAAAAAAATATATATATGCTTGCCGTTCAAACTTATTAAGTTCTTACACGTAACTTTATCGTTTGGTACGTGTTTAACCTAGGTAATCAGCGCTTGTTATTGTCTTTACCAACAGTACCTTTGAGATGACAACAATGACTTCTTATGGCGATGTGCCTATATAGTGGTTACAATTTTACATTACGAGCGGAAAATGGAAGGAGACTGTACACTGGGAACTATCGTCTGAAATCTGTTATCCTCGTTTAATAACCAACGCTGTTTATTAGCATCAATTCGTAGATAGTGGACCACCTATAACCTAAGACTATTGGGTACTGGGAAAGCACTTGGGTGGCTTTCATTTCCTTGCGTAAACAATGTGACAGCACTAAATTAATTAAAACATACCTTCACACAATAAACAACGCCATTATAATAAATGCAAGTTTTTGCAGTAAAAGCGGAACTTGCAAAAACATAAAATATAATACACAGATTGATAAATTGTGATACAACGATAATATGTTGAGGAAACAAAAGGATTATAAAAAAATAGTCTCAACGGTTTTATTTTACCATTGAGATAATATTCAACAATAATCCGTTTTTTGGGACTTACTATGAACAGGTAAGTGAACTAGAGTGTGCTTTCAGACTTTATTTCTGATGTAATACCGCCATTATGTCGTTGAAAAGGAAGCTTAGAGTGCGGAACAAAGCAAGAAATATGTTAGAAATATAGTAGACTATCTCAACTAGATCCGTCCATAATGGTATCCACTTTTTATCGGGCGGTGATGATAGCATAAACCCCAAACAAATTTCAACGTTGGCAAGATCCACTTTCTGGTTACTAGTTTTACTCTTCCTTTCAATTCTGTCGTGGCAAATGTGAGAAACTTAAATTTCGCCATAAAGGGAATATACTGGTCTCCGACGCGGAAAGAAACGACGACAAACATATAGCAGCAAGCGACACTTGTAGACCATTGCGGCAGATGATAACTATTACTGTATTAAACATAAACACACGAGGCAATAAAACACAAGCAGACACAAACATGAGACACAATAACCCTAGGATGAATAAATAACACACATAACCGCAATCGCATAATCTGCAGAGGCTCTTTCTTCTCATGGCATCTAAAAGAATGGGCAGCATATAACATTATTCAGTTACATCCTCTGTACTGACTGGCTAATATTTCTATATTTATGTCTATATATTTTTGAAGTAAGTCTAGGATTGTTGAATACAGGGTTGTTCATACGCTCGGAGCTGAGNTATATTTATGTCTATATATTTTTGAAGTAAGTCTAGGATTGTTGAATACAGGGTTGTTCATACGCTCGGAGCTGAGTTATATTGTAACATCCTGCTTCTTTTCCTTCCAGCGTTTCTAAAGCGTAGCAGTTCTCATTAACTACTGGTTGTGCGCTACACGGGCCTTCGTAAAGTCAGAATAGCTTCTTGGTTACATTACTCCACAGTGAAACCATAGGACAGGAACAGCGAACAACTAAATGGCCTGCTTTTAACTAAGTCACTTGATAACTTCTGGTATTTCTTGTGCTTTTCTGCCCGCTGAAATCAAACGCGATTTAACCAGTTTAATAAATTCTACTTGGAGTTCCCATTTTGCATTCGCCTCCGTATTGATGTTTTCAACCAGGTTATGTAATTGGTTTAGGTCTACCGTCCCCTCTCAGTTTGACAGATTTTAAAATAGCCGTGCTTTCATTAGATATGGTTGGTTGGCTTGATTGTCGCGGTGGCAGCTGTGAATAAAGACGTGCTAGTCGGTTTGACGGTGCATTTCTTTGAAAGCATCCTCGCTCCGGATGCACTGCACAAGTAACAGGTGGTTAAGGAGGCGTTTGGTTTGGCAGTGTTTGCGCAGGCTGGTAAGGAAGAGGTGACAGCGGAATTTGTGAAAGGAACAGCCAGTTGGGTGGGGGGAGTGTCAGAGTTATGGGAAAAAAATTGATTTGAGGCTAAAATTCTGCTTTAGTTTGATTGGATGTATCCTGTGTCAAGTGTTTGTCGATGGGACCGTCACGTGACTTAGGCCCTTCATTCCACCAACCCTTTCGCTTGTACCGTGGATTGAATCCTGAGCCATTTTTTACTGGCACCGCAAACGTTTTTGTTACCACAGATCAATGTACATTTATCTGTTCTCGACTCTGGGGTTGCTCATGGTGATAATATAATGTGCGGACGTTAGGATTTCGTATTTCGGTGTTTGGTTGCACGGTATTACCATGATTATTAGTTCCTGGGTACAATGGTGGATTACGCTCATTCGGCGGCCTCTCATCGCGTTGCTGGTGCATTAGTGACTGCCTCTGCAACTGGTCAAGTCGAAATAACTGGTACTGGAAACCAGCTTAATCTATACACGTCCAACCAGACCACTTTTTCTGGATACTGCGCTAACACAACTTTTGCGAACTCGTCGTCCTCCACGCGAGTTATAAATCACTAAAAGGTTTTCCCAGGAATTTCCCACGAAGTAGATGGAATTTTTCCCAAAGGCAGATTGGCCTTGAGATCTCCTCGCATACGCGTGTTCCAGAACAGTTGCAAAAATTGTGACTTTAAAAGACTTCGTCGTTGGTTACCTGGTCCCTGACCACCTCCCGCCTNTTCCAGAACAGTTGCAAAAATTGTGACTTTAAAAGACTTCGTCGTTGGTTACCTGGTCCCTGACCACCTCCCGCCAGAAGAATCCCGAAAAGACTTAGTAATATACAACGTAACTTATCCACATCAGACAAAATAAAAACGCGTGAATACTGCGCGTTTTAGGTGTGGGATTTTCTGTGAAGTTTCCTGTAAAAGTCGGTAGNTTCCAGAACAGTTGCAAAAATTGTGACTTTAAAAGACTTCGTCGTTGGTTACCTGGTCCCTGACCACCTCCCGCCTGAAGAATCCCGAAAAGACTTAGTAATATACAACGTAACTTATCCACATCCGACAAAATAAAAACGCGTGAATACTGCGCGTTTTAGGTGTGGGATTTTCTGTGAAGTTTCCTGTAAAAGTCGGTAGGCTTTCTGACAGCTGCTTGGCCGGATGATGAATTAATGCTGCGGTAGGGTTAATGGCGGAAGCTAATCCCACTTGCTCTGAATGATCTGGGGTAACATGCGAACATCTTGCGTGGCTAATATTAGCAGTGTGAGTAGTATTGTTATTGTCCGTGCACTCTTTTGCAACGTATCAATTATTTAGCACGTCTTCAATCCTGCCGTCTGTTATGGACAGCTTGTTTTGTATCTCGCTAATTTGTTTCTCCCCGCATTCTCGTGCTGAATGATGTGCCTTTTTCTGTTTGCTTCAGCCTATTTTCTATGCGATTTTCCTATGAACTGAATTGGGTATCTAATTCTTTTGCAAAAAATGCTTGTGTCTGCTAAGGCGGGTTGAAATGAATTATTTTCCACATTCTTTATGCGTGCACCTACACTGGAATGTTGCCAAGTAACATTTTCGCGAGTAGCATCTTACTCAACTTGAATTTCGCGCACAGAAGTTTTGAGTTCATTCTGCGTGCAGTTCAAATCAGATTGAATTTTACTGGCACTTTCTTCCGTATTAACTATAACTTTATTGCGTTATTGCGTAATAGCGGCATTTCTCTCTGACGCGAAAGAAATAATTTAGTAACCTCGCTTCAAGATTTTCGCTTTGTTCTTATAACTTTTGCTCTACGGTAATCTGTGCATTTTTAAAAGTAGCTATTCGCTTATTTTGCTCCTCAAGTTTAGTATCAACTTTATTTGAAAGAGAATTTTGAGACTCATAAAATTTACTTTCAAGAAATTTTTGCGATTCTTCCATTCTATTACACAACTTTTTGAGACTCGCAAAATTTAAGTTCAATCGATTGTTGGGACTTCTGTATTTCTTTTCCAATTATTTCAAACTTTGCAAACACAAAAGCTATAACATTATCAATATAATTGACAGCGTCGGGAACGTACGTGTGACTTTCCGCGAACTTTCTGTTTGTAAGATCGTCGGCCCCTCCATTATCTATGACGGCCCCTCCATTCTCTATGACGGCCCTCCATTCTCTATGTTGGCCCCTCCATTTTTATGTCGGTCCCTCCATTCTTTATGTTCATGGATCCTGTGTTGCTATGCGGTAACGTGGATTGTTCAATGGATTGTAACCTCGCTTCGTTTGCGTCATCACAATTATTTTCTGAATAAATATTTGCAATGGGTATAGTTTCGTCTCCCATTTACTCTACGTTAATTGAGCACATAAAAATATACTTCTCTGGCTTCCGGCGACATAGTGAATCTTAATTAGGGCTTTCAAATTCCGGTTCGTTTCGATGGCCCCGCGCTTGGGCAGCCGTCGGTAATGTAATGTACGCTCACAAAAATAAAAAAATTCAAATAAAAGAAAAAAATAATTTTTTCGTGCATTCTACTAACTACTGGATGGGAATAGACTAAATATTAAAAATAATTTATTGAATGAAAAAAATAATTTCAAAACAAAATCAGATTGAAAGAAAATTGACGCTGATTGTGAGATACTTTAGAAATACTTATGTACTACAGCCTTCCTTCCAAAACATATTTTAAAATAGGGGGAAAATAAAAAAAAAATATATTTTTTCTTACTGTTGGAAAATATGTGTCTTGGTCACGAATTAAAATAAAGGCATATAAAAACTGTTTAAATATTTTAAAATATTAGATTTCTTTGGCTAGCAGTTAGCAGAGCATTATTGATTATTTTTCTACTGCTCAAGCCACTGAAATGAACCGAAATTTTATTTAAAAAATTCATGGTCCCAGAACAATATCATAGCAAAATAAATTTATGTATAGCGTATGTAGAAAATTATTATAATTAATATGAATTTAGGATCGAAGTCGACAGGGTCAAACTTCCCCATTCTTCATTACCACAAGAGGTAGCGACACTGCAGTAATATTCATTAACCTCTCGCCCTGCTGGAGCTCTCCGTGACAGCAAAAATCAGCAACTCAGGCAACAATCCATGTCCGCTGGAATATCTCTTCTCGGAGCAGGAAGGAAAAACAAAACTATTTATTTTTAAAGCCAAATAAAATCTATGGAATTACTTCACAACAATTCAAATAACCGCACAATCCATCAAAACTTTGGAAGGCTGTCCTAACATTAAAATTACAATAATTATATTTCCATTATAACTAACTAGGCTACCGTAGCTATTTGAAACATTAATTCTTTGAAATTAAAACAAAATTACAGTATAGGATAGTTATTCACCATATTATGTTTAAAATTTGTTGAAACAGCATGTGTCGACGGTCGGATTTCAGCTTGAACTAAAAATTTCTATAAGAAAATATTAACCGAAGTAAAAGGTCAGATGCTCATACAGGTTCGTGAAATGCTTCGTTTTGTAACAAATTGCCTTTTCATTGTGACTCTGTTTCTGCCCGAGAGATTTCACTTCGCCTGCCTTGCGTTTACCTGCATGTTAAGTCAGTAATTCAAGTAAACACCTGGAAGGGTGGCGATGAAATAGCGGAACGCTGCGAATATTCCGTAATTATGAGTAATTGTTTTTCATGTGGTTCAAAAAAGTGAGCGACCTCTTTACAATTAGTTGTAAATCCCTCATATCATTCGTTTTGAATGAACAACGCCAGGAAACTGCTTCGCTCTTTACACGGAGCCTTTAACATACGAAAAAAATTTCGTGCGTGTTGTCTTAGCCATTCTGTTCTTAGATCGGAATCCAGTAATCACCGTTGAAGTATGTTGTTAAAATTTGGAGCGATTCCCTACAACACTTGGAAAATTATTAAGATACTTTATGAACCCCGCTGCTCCTAGCATCCGGAAGATAAATATCTAAATAAAATATTTGTTTGGTAAAACAAAATGAAACAAATTTGGTTGGCCATGGCTTCGGTCGCCAGAAATTCCAACTTTTTCGTTGAGTTTTGCGGGTTGGAAATTTAAAACACAAAAAAACTTTTTCTACGTTATTGCACGCAAGAAAATGAATTTTTTAAAAAATGAATTTGCTTTTCACAAATTAAAAATATTTTCTTATTACCTACTGTTACTAGCAAACGTAGTCTGACTTGGTTATCGGATCTTTGTGCTACAGATAGAAGTTGTAAATTTTTACCGCGGTCGTTTATTCTGAAGCTTTCTAAATTGCAGGTTTAAAGAAATCAAAATGTTACTATGAATAAAATTTACTAAATAAACCTACATACATTATCTTGACGTTGAAAAAAATTTAAGTGTCTAACGACTACTGCTCAGCACATTATTGATATAACGCAATGCTATACATATATTTCGTTATATGACAGTAAAGTAATCCAAAAATGATATTCGTTTAAAGGACCGTCATAGATAGGTAAAGTTTCAAAGTATGAAATCGTTGCCTTTATACTATTCAAATCACTGTTGATGTAACGTGATATTACGTATCCCAGCATTTAATTTGGTTTATAAACTGCCTTATAGTTAAAACCTCATTAATAAACGTGCATATAGTTGCGTGACACCTGAACAAACTGCCACAACAGACGCACGAAGAAAAAAAAATTAACAACATTTTTATCAATAGTAGTTAACAAATTGATACCATGTAAATAAATAACACTTTGAAATAAACTAATATTAGAATAAATTAGTGATGCAAACTCAGTGATGACTGCATCTATAGGTATCATTGGAGTACGCTACCCTGGTTACTGCAACTTGAAGGTTATTTATACAAAGATATCGTACAAAATTTCAGTAAGTACTTATGTTCTTTGGAAAATATCACTAAGAATGGATATGTGAAATATTGCATTTTTAAAAAAGTATTCTAATGAGATGAGAATAATCTCCCTCGTTTAACAGTACTAATTTTAAAATATTTGTTTTGAACGTATTCTCAAAAACTCGTGAATGGTTTTCCCATTATTTGGCCATAGCTACGACATGCTTTCCGCGGCGTGGTGGGCTGAACGNTCAAAAACTCGTGAATGGTTTTCCCATTATTTGGCCATAGCTACGACATGCTTTCCGCGGCGTGGTGGGCTGAACAGTTTAATTCTCCACAACATCAAGATATCTGTATCTCTGATGCACTCCATTGGCAGAGTGAAAGCTAATTTCCAGCACGGTATTACTTTTTGAATGCTTACAGAGTAAATGCTGTAAACTTTGGGCGTGAGATCAATGGAATGTAAACATATTTGATCATAAATTCACGAGGCAGTGTTTAGNAAATGCTGTAAACTTTGGGCGTGAGATCAATGGAATGTAAACATATTTGATCATAAATTCACGAGGCAGTGTTTAGGTACATTATGGCAGGCTGAACGGAAAATATCCGCTGAAAGGATAATTTAAGCACGTTTTTAAGAGTGCTCAGTTTAAGAGTGAGTACGCAATAAAGTTCTCAATACATTACTGTGTGACGTGTTTAAACGATTCAGTGGTCGCTGTGCAACTGGACCACGCATTTGTAACCGTGACAGGGTACATTAATCATCAAGGCGGATCCAAAGTAGTTTTGAACACGTCACGTCGTGCAGTTAAGCTGCGATATTTAGCGAATAAACTGCATTCTCAATAAATTCCACATATCTCGTGTGTTTAGGAGGACGAATTATTTTCATGAAATGGTCAGTGGCTGGCAGCAACTGAGAAAGTATAAATTGTCATTGTATTTTAAATCGCTGTCTGATGTGCACATAAATTTTAATTTTAATTTTAATGAAATAACTCGTGCAGGAAAATTTTCCGAAATTATCCAACTTCCAGTACATTAACACCATTTTCGAAAATTGGGCTGGCCACACTAAATTTGTAAAAATAATGTTATGAAATATTGAAAAACGTGACAGCAGTTAGTTATAACTTTCAATTCCTCCAGTTGAGAAGCAGTGTTTATTCTATGCCTATTTCTAAGTATCTTCATTTAGCAAACTGCTTACAGCGTTAAGATAGCGGCAAAGTATATAAATACACAGATACGAAATGGTGTGTCGGTTTCTTTTATTTGGGCGTAACCATTCGCTGATTGGCTACGCAAGGTTCTGAGAACTACCNGTGGGCGTAACCATTCGCTGATTGGCTACGCAAGGTTCTGAGAACTACCCTTCTGTCGGATAGGCTACCAAGTAATTCGAAAGTTACCTATTGGCTGGGTGGCAAGCTGGCAAGTAAGTTACCATGTGCTGATTGGTGAACGTTGTCCCGACATGTCGACGGCGAGTGACATCATTTTTCTGGCGTGTGTGGTTGGAGTTCGCGGAATAAACTACTGTTTCACTTCTGAATACGTAAAAGAGCCGCGGTGGCGTANAACTGCTTACAGCGTTAAGATAGCGGCAAAGTATATAAATACACAGATACGAAATGGTGTGTCGGTTTCTTTTATTTGGGCGTAACCATTCGCTGATTGGCTACGCAAGGTTCTGAGAACGACCCTTCTGTCGGATAGGCTACCAAGTAATTCGAAAGTTACCTATTGGCTGGGTGGCAAGCTGGCAAGTAAGTTACCATGTGCTGATTGGTGAACGTTGTCCCGACATGTCGACGGCGAGTGACATCATTTTGCTGGCGTGTGTGGTTGGAGTTCGCGGAATAAACTACTGTTTCACTTCTGAATACGTAAAAGAGCCGCGGTGGCGTANCTGGCGTGTGTGGTTGGAGTTCGCGGAATAAACTACTGTTTCACTTCTGAATACGTAAAAGAGCCGCGGTGGCGTAGCGGCTAGAGCACTCGCCTCCCAGCTAGGTGAACGGGGTTCAATTCCCGGTGGGGTCGCTGTCGGAATTTCGCAAGTGGGAATCATGCCGGACAATGCCGCTGGTCATTGGGTATTCTCGGGGATCTGCCGTTTCCCACACCCTTTCATTCCGGCGCTGTTCCATACTCACCTCACTTCACCCTCATCGGCTCTCAAGACCTCGACGTTGAGAGCCACCCAAATGTCTTCACTCCACTCACTCAGTTTAGACCGCTATATCTCAAACTATAAATACGACAGAGACATTCAATTAACTTTGTTACCGGGTCGCATACAATAAAATGACAGGGTCACCTCTTGAAGTGACGTCGTGCNAGAGACATTCAATTAACTTTGTTACCGGGTCGCATACAATAAAATGACAGGGTCACCTCTTGAAGTGACGTCGTGCGGCAAGGATGGCTGGAGCAAGGAGTCGCATGCCGTGTTGCAGGTACCTGGAGAAGGCAGGCCACTACACGGAACTGGCGTGGGCCAAAACCTACAACCTGGGCTGCGGCTACATAGCCTACACGAACAGCAGCACGGGCAACGTNCGGAACTGGCGTGGGCCAAAACCTACAACCTGGGCTGCGGCTACATAGCCTACACGAACAGCAGCACGGGCAACGTGTGGCACACGATGGTGTGCAACTACGGGCCGGCGGGCAACTACGCCGGGGGGACCATGTACAACACGACGGGCAAGCCATGCGCGGATTGCTCCAGCTGCAGCGCCGAGTACGAGGGGCTGTGCACGGCATAGAGCAGCGACACTGCTCTCACATCCAACACATTTACTTCCTCCATGTATCGCCGTATCTATCACTTGTAACAATAAATACTTATCCGTCCATATGGCACAGTGAATGTCTGATATAGTGATCACGCTAGTTCCCGTGTCCCGACGTCGACCTGTTCTTCTGCCTACAAGACTATCATCAACTACGTGGATAGAATTCAAGGTTAAAATACTGTTTAGTAATGAAGTGTTTTTAGATTATTTTACACTTGCTCTAACCAGTATTTATTGCAATTAGGTTAGATTCAAGTTGGTAAACGAATGGTTTTTTGTAAATAAAGATATAAACATACAACTTCATCACTGTTGACCATGTGACTTTGACAGCTGCATTGGTGTGGGGTAGGTANAAATAAAGATATAAACATACAACTTCATCACTGTTGACCATGTGACTTTGACAGCTGCATTGGTGTGGGGTAGGTCGATGTTGGGTACATGCACAGAGGACGTAAAATTGGTCTACCTTATCTTTAGTCTTCGGTCCATATAACATTGTTGAAGTATTAATTCCAGTGTATATGTTATCTTGTATATAGCTGTCCATGCAAAAATTACNAAATAAAGATATAAACATACAACTTCATCACTGTTGACCATGTGACTTTGACAGCTGCATTGGTGTGGGGTAGGTAGATGTTGGGTACATGCACAGAGGACGTAAAATTGGTCTACCTTATCTTTAGTCTTTGGTCCATATAACATTGTTGAAGTATTAATTCCAGTGTATATGTTATCTTGTATATAGCTGCNTTATCTTTAGTCTTTGGTCCATATAACATTGTTGAAGTATTAATTCCAGTGTATATGTTATCTTGTATATAGCTGCCCATGCAAAAATTACGAAGCCTGTCTCCGCCATTTTCTGACACCAAAAACATTGAAAACCAACGTTTTAGCTATTANCCATGCAAAAATTACGAAGCCTGTCTCCGCCATTTTCTGACACCAAAAACATTGAAAACCAACGTTTTAGCTATTAAATCAAACAACGTAAATGTTTTGCTCAAAAAAATTAGCTTCAGCAGTTTCATTTATTTAAAACAGCTTCCGCAGTTAACATTCATTTGATGCTTTAAAAAGCGGTCACATTTCCATTGGGTGTCACAGAAGTTTGACGATGGTGAAGAATGTATCTTCAACTACATCATAGCATGCTCTTTCCGTTACATTCCTACCTCCATGAATCCAGTCATAGACACGCCTGGTCGTGGCTCTGTAACACGCCAGGAATGTGGGTATGTCGTTTTGCGATACCACCCTGTAAGAAATTATTCTTAAGTTTACCTTTTCAGTGTATACATGTAATGAGAAAGCACGAAAATGGTAAATTTTATTCCCAAACATTAATGGCAGCGCTCCTACATTCCCGCAGGAAATAGTCAATAGTGACGCTACACAGTCATATTTTAAACCTGNAACATTAATGGCAGCGCTCCTACATTCCCGCAGGAAATAGTCAATAGTGACGCTACACAGTCATATTTTAAACCTAATGTGTGGTATTATTTCAATGCATTGTTTATATCAAAAAAAGCCCATTGCTTACTAGAATTTCTCTAACAGCATACACCAGGCTTTTCAGGGTGAAATGGGTCCACACTTCCTGTTGTGTGAATGAAAAGTTCTGCCAACACCATGTTGCATTGGTGGATGACTACCGGAAATATTACCAACTTGGATTGGCTGGCCAGGTTTTCCAGACTTTGCTCAATCCACTATGCACCAGGACTATGTGTTGTGGAACGTCTCACACATCCACAAACTATCTAGGAGCTTCGGGTGGTTTTGGTGCATTAGTAGCTCTTCATACCGCGAGAATTGTTCGACAGTCTTGCACCCTGAAATGGACCCTTTTGTACTGCATGTGTGCGTATTTCGGATATCATATTAACTTCTCACTGGCGGGAAAAGAGTCGTGTTGGCCGGCATGTGGTTTATTATTGCCAGAAGTACTTTTGGGTTCAGGTAAGACAAGAATAAATTTTCAATACATTCGGAGGCAGAGTTCAACTAAAATGAATTTTTCTTTTAACTTTAAACGATGGTGGAAATACAACAATCTAAGGTATCCTGAATTTGTGTACATACATTTTGGTTTTATGACTACTCGAACATTACACGGTGGATTGTGATCTTTAATAAGGTTAATATAAAAGCTGAGATGAAATAGTAATCAAGAATCATGCAGACATGACTGGGGAGCACACGTAAGTAATTCCTTTAAATCCTCCACACATTACTTAGAAGAAGAATCTGGACTTCACACCTCCGCCTCTGTTGATGCAGGTTCTGTTGTAGTTGCACGGAGCATGTTTGAAACGCCCCGGTGTGTCCGCTGGCTTGCTAGCAGGGACAATTTGCAACCCATTTATGCGCCCGCGACGGCTGCTCTGCTGTGACATTGATCAAAGGTAAGGACGCCNGCAGGGACAATTTGCAACCCATTTATGCGCCCGCGACGGCTGCTCTGCTGTGACATTGATCAAAGGTAAGGACGCCAATTGGAAACTAGAATGGAACTACTCTTGACTTTCTGTATTATTCAACAAAAAGCATCTTGGTTCATCCACTGGCCTCGTGTTATTACACGCGCTATCACAATCTGTACAAGTTGTATGAATGCACCTATTTATGTTGTTGTATATGTGATATTAACGGCAAAATTATGTCCTTAATTATGTCAATTTATGAAGAAAATTTGTACAGTGGAAACAACAGGCCCCATCAGTCGCTTTGACCTACAGCAGTAGTAAAATTCTACAAATGATGTAAATGAAGAGAAGATAAAAGCGAAGACAGTATTTTAGCTGTAATTATTTATTGTTCGATGAAACATTCCTTGAAGGGGGCAATTTACGTACGCAGCTTTTTGGATGATAATATATTTGCCTCCTATGGAGGGTAATATGCAATACATATAAATGTGCTTCAGCAGTCTTAATTAATTACAGTTTTCCGTTAATTTAATGATAATTCTAGAGTGAATTTTCTGTCCCCACTCACTGCCGTGTTTAACATAACGAAGAAAGTTTTTTTACGAAGTTCCATACCGATAATATTACGAGTAGTGAAAGTAATGTTATTGAAATCTTATTTAGACGAAAAATGCTTCCTCTACACTGATATAACGGTCATTTCAAAAGTCAACTGCCTTGTTTTCTCACACAACGACTGGAAATATCTAGAAAAGTTATCGGTTGGTATTCTCCTTGATGCAGATATGCATTAATGTTTCAGCTGAATAAACGAATATTTGACTGCCATCAATCCGAATGGTGGATAAATCCTAAGAAGTAGGATTCCGGGAAGTCGGGGACAGAATTCATCATTCCAGATTTAGGATTCGCCCTCGCTTGTCGAGGCGGCCTGGGGTGGCCATGTTGTATTGGCAACCGACCAACATATTGGATCTTGATGATCTAGACTTAACACTGTACTCATGACTTTAAATNCCATGTTGTATTGGCAACCGACCAACATATTGGATCTTGATGATCTAGACTTAACACTGTACTCATGACTTTAAATGACCTTGAACCCAAAAATATGTACAAAATTTGAAATATAGAGGTACATATAATGTTACCCTACCCCTAGCTCACCCCACCACCATCACATCACCCCCTCCCCATCCAACAGCTCCAACACAATCATAAAAAACCCAAGAAAAATCGCAAAAGTTCTAAAAAATTCTAAAAATTCTAAATAAAATTACAAAAATTATAAAAAATCGAGGAACATGCAACGTTAACCCTCTATCGATCATAAAAAAATTGAGGAAAATCGCAAAAAAAATTTAAGCATTTATTCTAAAAATCGAGGAACATAACTTTTACCTCACATTCTCCCGCCTCCTTTACCAACACCAACCTCCTCATCAAATACAATAACCATGCACAAAAAAAAAGGAACATATATTCCACAAATCGTGAAACATATAATGTCACCTCGCACTCCCCTTCCGATCACCTCATCGCCCTAAACAACACGCACACGCCCCTCACTGCAACCCTCTCAATCATAAAAAAATCGACAAAAATCGCAAAAAATATGGAAAGAAACAAATAAAAGTTTAGGAACATATTTCATCACTAACTCCGACACCCATGTTGGGTGTTGGTGAACTTAANAAATATAGAGGTACATATAATGTTACCCTACCCCTAGCTCACCCCACCACCATCACATCACCCCCTCCCCATCCAACAGCTCCAACACAATCATAAAAAACCCAAGAAAAATCGCAAAAGTTCTAAAAAATTCTAAAAATTCTAAATAAAATTACAAAAATTATAAAAAATCGAGGAACATGCAACGTTAACCCTCTATCGATCATAAAAAAATTGAGGAAAATCGCAAAAAAAATTTAAGCATTTATTCTAAAAATCGAGGAACATAACTTTTACCTCACATTCTCCCGCCTCCTTTACCAACACCAACCTCCTCATCAAATACAATAACCATGCACAAAAAAAAAGNTTACCTCACATTCTCCCGCCTCCTTTACCAACACCAACCTCCTCATCAAATACAATAACCATGCACAAAAAAAAAGGAACATATATTCCACAAATCGTGAAACATATAATGTCACCTCGCACTCCCCTTCCGATCACCTCATCGCCCTAAACAACACGCACACGCCCCTCACTGCAACCCTCTCAATCATAAAAAAATCGACAAAAATCGCAAAAAATATAGAAAGAAACAAATAAAAGTTTAGGAACATATTTCATCACTAACTCCGACACCCATGTTGGGTGTTGGTGAACTTAANGAAAGAAACAAATAAAAGTTTAGGAACATATTTCATCACTAACTCCGACACCCATGTTGGGTGTTGGTGAACTTAATGCCAATGACCTTGAATACGAAACATCGAGAAAAAATTGTAAAAATCGAAAGACACCCATGCTGGTTGCTGGTGATCTTGACCTAGACCCCAAAAACCTTAAACTTGAAAAACCTAGAAAAATTTAAAAAATAGACAGAAACTAATAAAAGTTTGGGAACATATTTCATCACCGACTCCGATACCCATGTTGGATGCCTGTGGCCTTGACCTGAACCCCAATGACCTGGAATTTCAAAAATAGAGAAAAAATTGTAAAAAATCAAAGAAACATTTGTAAAAATCGATGAACATACTCCATTGCTGACTCCGACCCCATGTAGAATGTTGGCGACCTTGACCTTAACCCCATTAACCTTCAACTTGGAAAATAAAAAAAATCTGTAAATATAACAAAAACAAAAAAAACATTGAGTAAACAATTACACATCTATTACGAAAAACCAAGTTGAAAGTGTGTGACCCTAAAAGTTCGATTCTCATAAAGATAGCAGAGCACAACCACTCTCCATGGTACGACGATCAGCATGTGTCTGAATCCCTAACGCTATATTTCATTGGCCATATAGTCGATCAAACTTAGACCCTTAAAGTGAATTATTGACATTATGTAGAACACATACCCCCTCTCCCCAGAAATGCTCCATCAAACATACCTATCGTCGCTCCTCTTTTCTCGCTATTTACTTGCCATAGCTCATCCACCATCAACATTTACGCATGTCATCATCCAATAAACAGATTCTTCCCCACCCCCTTGTCTTATCCCCAAAAAAACCCCAAAATAACTAGCTACAGCTCGTCCCCTCACCAACCACCTTCGCCATCAACCAACCACGTGATTCTCCGCCCCTCCCCCTTCGAGTAAACACAACCCCAACCGGCTCCTGAAGAGACGTAACTCTGCCCAAGACTGACTCTTGGCCAGAGCAATTTCTGCAAAATAGGGTAGAACAGTAGACAACACCAACCGAACTTACCACCCACCTATACCAACAAAATATGCCATCCACATATACCAACAGTCTATGACAACCAATCTCGAAGAATTCGCCTAATGCGAATGACCAGGTCGACTAACCAGTTGCGAAACATTCCTCAAATATATTCCCCATTTCATTCGTTCGCCTTATAGAATTTAGCAGATTTTAATCGACCCGAGTATGGCTTAACACTTCAGATCCTACACGGCCCTCCTCCTGCACACACCCGCATAAATTTTATCTAAAGCAGACTCTCGCAATTANAACACTTCAGATCCTACACGGCCCTCCTCCTGCACACACCCGCATAAATTTTATCTAAAGCAGACTCTCGCAATTAATCGTACACACTACTCAATTAATAAGTCTTTCAGAGAAGATAAATGGGCTGGATAAGAAAGTAGGCTCACATTATAANATACTTCAGATCCTACACGGCCCTCCTCCTGCACACACCCGCATAAATTTTATCTAAAGCAGACTCTCGCAATTAGTCGTACACACTACTCAATTAATAAGTCTTTCAGAGAAGATAAATGGGCTGGATAAGAAAGTAGGCTCACATTATAANTCGTACACACTACTCAATTAATAAGTCTTTCAGAGAAGATAAATGGGCTGGATAAGAAAGTAGGCTCACATTATAATGTATGCATAAATTAAATTTATTAACTTATTATATATATTATTATTATTCTAATTATCTTGTTGCAAAGTGATAAAATGGCAGTTGTTGATATGAAATCATTGATTTGGAAGGGCTCTCTCGTCAACAACGAAGATGAATCGTGAATACGATGGCCTGCCTTTGACCTCAATGAACATGGAGTCGCAACCTGCATCAATTTCATTTGATTTTCCTAGTTAAAGGTCAATGGGGTCAAGGTTAAGTTCACCAACATTTAACATGGGGTCGGAGTCACTAACGTAATATGTTCGTAGGTTTTTACAAATGTTTCATTATTTTTTAGCCTTTTTTCTCATTTTTTAGATTTCAAGGTATTTGGGTTCAAGGTCAAGGCCGCTGGCATCCAACATGGGTGTCGGAGTCAGTGATGTAACATGTTCCCAAACTTTAATTAATTAATTTCAATGTTTACTGTTTCTCGATTTTTGTATTCAATATTATTGGGGTCAATGTCACCATCACCCAACATGGGCGTCGGAGTCAGTAATAAAATATGTTCCTGCAGGTTTTATTAGTTTCTTTCTATTTTTTGCGATTTTTGTCGATTTTTTATTATTGTGAAAGTGTGGATATGTTGTTTAAGGGGGTAAGGTGTGGGAAGGGTAGTGCGAGCTAAAATTATATGTTTCGCGATTTCTAGAATAAACAATCAAATCATTTGCGATCATTCTCTCATTTCTTTGGTTACTTTTGTATTTGGGGGTAGTGACGGTGTTGGTTATGGAGACGGGGCGAGTGTGAGGTAAACGTTATATGTTCTTCAATTTTTAAAATTTATTTAAATTTTTTGCGATTTTTATTGATTTTTTTATGATTGTGTGGGATTGACAGGTGAGTTGAGGGTGTTGGGATAAATGAGGTTAACGTTGTATTTTCCTCGATTTTTTTTAGAATTTTTTTTTTATATTTTTTTATGATTGGGTAAGGGCGGTGGAATGGGAGGGGGTGTGGTGAGGGTGGTGGTGTGAGCGATGTGTACTGTAACATTACATTATTTTGGCTTCAAGGTTATTCAGAACCATGAGCACAGGGTCAAGGTCGAGGTCACCATGAACCAAAATGGTCTGGTGCCATTACAACATGGCCGCCCCAGGCCACCTCGACAAGCGAGGTTGCTGGCGAGCCCTAAATCTTGAATAATGAATCTTCTCTCCGACTTCCCAAAACCCTACTACCAGCCTAGTTTGAATTCCTAGCGAATGTTTACAATTTAGCCAAAAAGACTTAGTAGAAAATCGTGTACTATCTTCACTATTTTCCCGAGAATGGATATCATAAAATTCGGTTGAACAAACCCTTGACGGTATAACTGTAAGTTTGGGCAGTTATGTAAATATGAGTGTTGTTTGGGAAAATCCAACAACTGATGTGGGTGTTTAAGTGTCACAAATCTATTGAAAAACCCCAGTTTTGGTACATTAACGTCCTCTGGCCAATAGAGCCGGGGTAGATAATTCTCGAAGGCGGGCTGAGTATGACATCGTGTTGGTATGTGGATAGTGTCGGCATGATACTTTATACCTACGCACCTGATTGGAGAGGAGGGAACTATAAACCAATCCCATAAACCACAAAATCATGATGTAGTTTCCACGAAATTCCCTACAGAAAAATAAGTAAGGTATTATCGTTAAATATATATATTCTCCTCCATTTTTTTTAAAGAGTTACAAACGTTCATATCATGGAAGGTGTCATACGAACACTAAACCTAACATTTAAGTCTCGGCTTCATCTCTTTTGCAGAAATTCTTCGTTTTCGTGTCATAGTTTCANAACATTTAAGTCTCGGCTTCATCTCTTTTGCAGAAATTCTTCGTTTTCGTGTCATAGTTTCAGTTGCACAGGTAACATTGGAAATGCTTGATTACAGAAAAATTTAAAATTTACTAGTTGTTTAATACTTCTGCATCAAATTTGCACTGTGTGTTATTTTCTGCTTGCAAAATGTCAGGAAATTATTCATAAAATAAGTATATTCTCGCTTTTTACACAAAAATATTAAACAAGTAAAATGTATTTTTTTTTATAACCGTACTTTCTCAGTAATTACTGCGAATCTGAAATTATGTCGCAAAAAAGAAGAATTCCTGCAAAAGGGGCGAAGCGGAGCGGAACCACACAACTTGGGTCTGGATTTACGAGGACCGTCTTGAACCATTAACAGGGAAACTTACAGCCAACAGCAGTGACCTCCTCACCCGAAGAGCAATAATCATTTTGAGCCTCTTCGGGAGGAACTCTGGTTTTAGTAGGTAAAATATAAATAATATATAAGTGCCCGGGAGGGGCGGAAGTGAGTCCTACGGGCTTTATAAAAATAAAATAATAGTAATAGTACGTCTTTATTTATATGGCGAAGTTAATGTAATATCACCTTCTCTTACACTTAACCAATTTAAATATCAATAAAATGAACACTTGTTTTTGAAAAACAAAATATTAAGTTTACTGCAAAATTGGATAGTACCTTATACGAAATATATAAAAGTAATATACATAAAATAAAAATATACTGAAGAGTAAACTTATAAATTTTCTCTTTCCATGTATATATATATATATATATATAATTATATATATGTGTGAAATATGATAACATACGTAAAATTGTAATATTTTTGAAATAAAAAACTACAAGATTACAACAATTAGCAAAAGTCCACAAGCTGCAATTTAAGTTAAGGATTTATGAAGTAAAAAAAAAAATCACAGCAAATAACTATATAAACACCGGAATAAAGACATTACTGGATAGCCTACACGATAATACTAGCATTTAAAAACAATTATTTAANAACTACAAGATTACAACAATTAGCAAAAGTCCACAAGCTGCAATTTAAGTTAAGGATTTATGAAGTAAAAAAAAAATCACAGCAAATAACTATATAAACACGGGAATAAAGACATTACTGGATAGCCTACACGATAATACTAGCATTTAAAAACAATTATTTTAAAAAAATTATAAAAATAATTTAAAATAAGACATTTCACATTTGCTACACTTAAAATTATGAAATTTACCTGACACNAAAAAAATTATAAAAATAATTTAAAATAAGACATTTCACATTTGCTACACTTAAAATTATGAAATTTACCTGACACTATATGTAAAATGAAATATTAATGCGAAATTTATTCGCACATGCCTAAAAACACACCTGCATATATTCACAGTATATTAAATTAAATAAACAATAACACAAGCTTCAGAAACATCGCTATAGTCTCATGAAGCAGAAATTAATTAAGTTACAGCTATGATAGTGAAACTTCCACAATAAGAATGGTTTATGTCAAACCCGTATTTCACTTCTGGGGAGTATTAGAAAAATTGAAACCGGATGGGAGTGCCACTTATAAACTTACGCTACCGCCCGAAATCGGGAAGAAGTGGTTAGGAGAAAGCCACCATCTGCACCGAGGTGGCCGGTCAGTTTGGTTGCGGTAGCAGGCGATTCACAAACAACAGCCGCACACGCCAAGTGCGAGCCTGGGGGAGGTGGTTGTCCGACAGCGGAACTCGGCAGCTGAGTGGCGAGTCCGGCGGAAGGTCAGAGACATGCTACAGCGGAACTCTCCAGCTGTTTGGCAAAAGCCGGCGGTAAGTCAGAGACACGCGACAGCGGAACTCGCCACCTGAGTGGCAAGTGCCGGCGGAAAGTCAGAGGCACACGACAGCGGAACTCGGCAGCTGAGTGGCGAGTGCCGGCGGAAAGTCAGAGACATGCTACAGCGGAACTCTCCAGCTGTTTGGCAAAAGCCGGCGGTAAGTCAGAGACACGCGACAGCGGAACTCGCCACCTGAGTGGCAAGTGCCGGCGGAAAGTCAGAGGCACACGACAGCGGAACTCGGCAGCTGAGTGGCGAGTGCCGGCGGAAAGTCAGAGACATGCTACAGCGGAACTCTCCAGCTGTTTGGCAAAAGCCGGCGGTAAGTCAGAGACACGCGACAGCGGAACTCGCCAGCTGAGTGGCAAGTGCCGGCTGAAGGTCAGAGGCACGCGACAGCGGAACTCAGCAGCTGAGTGGCGAGTGCCGGCGGAAAGTCAGAGACATGCTACAGCGGAACTCGCCAGCTGTTTGGCAAAAGCCGGCGGTAAGTCAGAGACACGCGACAGCGGAACTCGCCAGCTG